>JAFMOD010000602.1:867196-902780 GCA_019802435.1 Corydoras maculifer | reverse complement strand
GCACAGTGGCTTAGTGTTTAGCATGTTCTCCTCTCAGCACTAGGGATTCCCGGTTCGAATCCCCATCTGGGTGGAGTTTCCATGTTCTCCCCGTGTCCGCGTGAGTTTTCTCCGGGTTCTCCGGTTTCCTCCCACAGTCCAAAAACATGAATCAAATCAATTGAATTCTCCAAACTGCCCCATATAGAGTGTGTCTGTGTGAGTGAGTGTGTACCTAGCGAAAGATTGGCATCCTGTCCCTGGTGTATCTGCCCAGTGCCCGAAACGTTCTCCCCTGGATGGACATGGGGAACCCCCCCCCACGACCCTAATATAGGCTAAAGCAAATGATAATGGATGGATGGAGGAATCTTAGGTGGTATAATTGACATCAGTTCTTCAACCAATCAGAAGTTTCCCCCTGCTGTCTAAACTAGCATGCTTCATGCTGTAAAACATTACTTTTGTGGCAGTTGAGCGCAATTCCATTCTCACAACACTCTCAAAAGATGCTGATGCAACTTTCCGCTATTAAGATCTCTTTAAAGCACCTCACTCTGGTTCAAACATGTTGCAATAGTACTCGATCAAAGTTCTCTTGCCGAGCATCGAGACAGTTCCCGTAATGGTTCCTCCATTGTTTTTATTCACTCCCTCATTATGCAGCCATGATACACTTTAAAAGCCCTTTCGCAACAGTCTCGGTGTCAGAACTATATCTACAATATTGTGGGAGTATATTGGGTTGCCAGTCAAGTAACCAATAAACAGACAACCTTCTATACGGCTTCACCTGCAGGTTTTAAAAATGAAAGCAGATTATAATCACTTACTGGAGTCTAAACAAGAAAAGACACTTTGTCTACTTTAACCATTCCACCTCGGTTCCATCCTGCTGCAAATAAACCCACGACGTGACACCGCCATAAAGCAGCGGTCTTTAAACCTCACAATAAAACAGCTTGCAGGCAGCAGCCTTTACAGAAAGACAGGCTTAGTTAAATTTGGCTGTTTGTCTGGTTTTCAGGGCCGCACCCTGCCGCGGGCTTTCCTCCGTACAAGACGGTAATGGAGTCGTGCACATGGCCAACGCAGGTCATCACGCTGTTCTGTTAGTGAGATTTCAATTAATGTGGATTTGCCTTTAATGATGGAACTTTAAGCTTCTTTAAGCTCCGTGTCCGAGTCAACGCACATCATGACCAAGGATAAGAGGATGACGAACACAAACTGTGCTGATCTAGAGGACCTCCAGTCTCTGATGTGTCATCCATAAGGTGGAACCGTGAGGTGGATGTGTCTGAGTATGTGTAAAGTGAGATTACAGGGTTTAAAGACTCACTGCTGTCTCTGAACCAGCAACACCACCATGCCATCAGTCTCAATGCAGTACTGAGAATCATCCACCACCATAATGACACCTGCTCTGTTGAGGTCCTCATCAAAGAACAGAGTAAAAGAACTTACTGGAGTAATCAGAGGAACAGATGGACTACAGAAAAAATTTAGGGACTACAACATCCATCTACATGGCGGCATGGTGGATTAGTGGTTGGCATGTTCTCCTCTCAGCACTAGGGATTACCGGTTCGAATCCCAATCTGGGTGGAGTTTCCATGTTCTCCCCGTGTCTGCGGGGGTTTTCCTCCGGGTTCTCCCGGTTTCCTCCCACAGTCCAAAAATATGGATCAAGTCAATTGAATTCTCCAAATTGCCCCATTTGGAGTGTGTTTGTGTGAGTGGGTGTGGCCAGTGATAGATTGGCGTCCTGTCCTGGGTGTATCTGCCTAGCGTCCAAAATGTTCTCCCTTGGATGGGCTTGGGGAACCCCCCCGCGACCCTAGTAGAGGATAAAAGAGGAAGATAATGGATGGATGAATGAATGAACATCTATCTATATGTTCAGTGGAGCTGATGTAATGCACGATCAGTACAGAAACGTGGTGTTTACATATAAATATGAATATGATGGAGATGAACACCCTTAATAAATGCTGAAACCATACTGTTAGGAAGTTCCTCTAAAGTTCGATATACACGTCAGATTCAAACCTGATTTCCATCTGTGCGCTCTCTGTGACGGCGTTCTCCTGAAGCGCTGATGAGCTCATTTGACTCTGATGCCTTCAAAGTGAGACTGATTCTTGAGCGTGATTTGTAACGGGAAAAATCAGAGTCTACTGGAAACGATATACGGAGCTATTCCGACTTTAAATTTTCTTTATAATACCAATTCCATCCTAAAATGGGTCATCGGTCGCCCCAATGGAGCAAAGTACAACCCCACGCCACTTTTCCTAAATTTGTGAAATTTTTCTTCATCTTGATGCAAGAACAAGTTCAGAGTGGCTCATCCATCCAGGTCTCTCTGCTTGTATCCCTGCCATTACACGATGTCAAATTCATGGGGCACTTAATAAGTCGGAGGACTTTGAAGCGGAAAAGGGCACCTCCATCAAGACAATGGGTCAATTATCTCCCGTTATGCCTCCACTAACCGAGCCATCCATTTGAATTTATTATTATCATTTCTTGTGCAGGGCAGCACGGTGGCTTAGTGGTGGCTTAGTGGCTTAGATCCATTCATACCAGCACAACACACTAACACACCACCCCACATCATCAGTGCACTGCTGAGCCACATCCACCACCCAAGGCACACTCAGCGGCTGTTTGATTAGGTCTCAATGTCTTATTTTAGCTTCACTAATCATTTAGACTTAGTGGTTTGCATATTCTCCTCTCAGCGCTAGGGATTCCCGGTTCGAATCCTAATCTGGGTGGAGAATCCATGTTCTCCCCGTGTTTGTGTGGGTTCTCCAGTTTCCTCCCACAGTCCAAAAACATGGATCAAGTCAATTGAATTCTCCAAATTGCCCCATATAGAGTGTGTCTGTGTGAGTGAGTGTGTGCCCAGCAATGGATTGGCGCCCTGTTCTTGGTGTATCTGCCCAGCGCCCTGGATTGGCATGGAGAACCCCACTTGCCCCGCCACCCTAATAGAGGATAAAGCGGAAGATAATGAATGAATGGATGGATTACTTGGGCTTTGGGGCAAAGGAAGGACCAGGGCACCCAAACATAATCATAAAATATTCTAGTGATTTTAACAAAGCTTTTGTGGTGTTGTATTTAAGTTTAACGCTCTGTTATGGTCGTGATGGAGCTGTGATGGAGGATCACTGTTAGTTATCTAATATAGCAACATAATGAGGAATTAGTAGTTTGGGAGACATTCAGTTGAAGCCGTCGATTTGAATGAAGCCTTCTGGACGTAACGGCGAGCCCAAGCGAATGGGTTTTCAGCTTCTGCTGTGTATCGACTTATAATCTAATTTTCTAGCTTGTATTGCTTTCATTATTATTAATATGTTTACTGGGAACCGAATGGTGGGGAAATGGCTGGCAGTGTTAACGTCTCACATGACGCAGCAGGACTTAGATATTCCATTTGCAGATAGTAAAAGTCTCAAAGATAAAATCAAACTGTAATAAAGCTTATCGTGCAGAACACTTAAAGTTAAACACTTATTTATTATTTTATTCAGAACATTTAGTAAAACTTCAACGGACACAATGACAGGTGCTTATTGAAGATGAATTACAGCAGAGAATGGTGTTTACCAGCATTGAAAGACTTTTGAGTGAAGAATTATGATTAAATATGAGTAATTAAAATAATTATGTTAGATTCAATAAAATAATAATAATACAGTAGAAATACTTCCCGCATTTGAGACTATACCATTTACATCAATTATATATGATTTTTCCCCCCTGTGGTACATAAGACATCTTCCGCTTAATCCTCTATAGGGTCATGGGGGGGGGGGGTCCTTTTTTGGGTGCTGAGCAGGGTGCTATCACTGGGTGCCATCACACACACTCACACAGATACACACACTACATATCACACTACATATACACACACTACATACACACTACTACTTATCTTCAGCTTAATCCACCACTAGGGATGTGGGGGTGGGGGGATGGGTTCCCGGGCCCATCCAGGAAAGATTGTTTGATGGGCACACACATTCTCACACAGACACACATTCTCAAAATAAAAGGACTTGGATTTAGAGCATCCAATTCACCTTGAATCTATTTTTGGACCGTGAAAGAAATCCAGAGAACCCTGAGAAAACCTACAGGGACAGGTGGAGAACATGGAAACTCCACCCTGAACGGGATTCAAACCTGCATTCCCAGCGCTGAGAGGCGGATATGCTAAACACTAAGCTTATATTCCTATTAATGATATATATATTTTTTTTACTTATTATTATTATTATTGTTTTTCCGTTCGGTTTGCTATCGCAGCGTCTGAACAAACTCTCTGAAGTTCTCTAATGCGCAGAACACCAGGTCATGTGTCACAGAGCCACATTTAGTCAGAAGCGTAGAATTGCGGATTAAAGAGCTGGAGGTGCATGGCGGAGCAGAATGAAGTTCTAAAACAACAGTTACTGCTGCGGCGCCTTATGGCTCCCTTCTGGCTTCGCCTCAGAAAAGATCAAAGAGTCAGATTGGAACACCATATGGGTAAGAGGAGAAGTTAAAAGCTCGGCGTTATTTCCCTGGTGGAAATATATATTTAGTGAAACAAACAGCTTAATGGGAATAACTGCAGTTCACCAACTGAGGCTTTTCGTTTGCTAAGCTTTTAATTACCCGCAACATAAATACACAAATGAACAAGACTCATACTTACCACCCAGCTAATAAGATCAAAGCCTGATTCAATTCCATAAATGAATAAAGTAATTTACCACCAGATGTCGTTTATAATTAATATTAAGGATAGCAAAATCATATATATAGTAATATATAGTAATTACTCAATGGGTGTATTATTCCTTTCCCAGCAGTGTCACTGAGGTAAAGCACTGCTGCACTAAAACCCCCCTCACCAAATCAGTGTCACTGCAGAACTGACACTAAACAATCCACCACCCAAATTCTACCTGTTCTGTGATGCTCCTGACCAATAGAGAACAGAGAACCAACAGAGAACTAACAACAACAAAGAACACAGATGGACTACAGTCTGTAATTATAAAACTACAAAGTCCATCTATATGATAAGTGGAGGAAATGGAGAATGGCGCAAGAAGGGGGTGTGGCCAAACATTTTTTTTTGCTGTGTTGTGCTGGGACAAGACACATTCGGGACCCTAAGAATGATCCACCAGCACCCTTTTAGTATTAATGCAAAATAACAGAATGCATTGAGAAATATAAAAGCTACATGACTGTTTTTATATAAGGGCCACATTTGGCCCTCACATGCACTTTGCCCGTTCCAGCAGGGGGCCTCAGTCTGCTATCTGAGGAGCTGTTAATTATTAAATGTATTTCCACAAAATATCAAGTACCTAAAGTATCAGCAGCAGAAGCTAAAAGCACCAGAGAGCCAGAGGAACCTGGTGACATCATAATTCTCTGGATGCTAAACCACGATCAAAAAGTCAACTGCAGCCGAGCCGCTCATAAGTCATGCCATCAGAACCATCAGGACTTGGAGTTTCCACTAAATTTCCAATCAGGTTTCCAACCCGATCGCTGAAACCCTCCCGAGCACGAGCGCATGATGCAGCAGGAGAACGCAGAGTGGAGAGACAGAGTGAAGCGAATGGATTTCCTTGCGTCACACTCTGTTTCCCGTTCAGATTGAAAGCCCTCAAAGCCAGAGCCGTCTGGAGGCCTCTCTTTACCCCCCCTGCCCCTTCATGTGGTATTGGAAAAGATAAGAGGGCAAGCACACAGGTATAAAATTGTCATGGACGATGTGCTAAGGGCCACAGGAACTTTACTTCTCTCTGACCAACATGTCGCAGCGTCACCACGGCGATGTGTTTGATTGAATCGGTGATGACATCATGGAAACTCGATGATCAGCTGATGAACACAAACTCAATCACGGGCTCCAATCTAAATACAGTGTGAATTAAGGCTGAGGCAGAGAACATGGGAGACAAAATGAAGTGTATTGTGGCGGCACAGTGACATAGTGGAGGTTCACGTCTGCCTCAGTGCTGGGGATCCAGGTTCCAATCCCGATCTGGGTGGAGTTTCCATGTTTTCCCTGTGTCTGCAGGGGTTTCCTCCGGGTTCTCCGGGTTCCTCCCAAAATCCAAAAACATGGATTCAAGGTGAATTGGCTGCACTAAATTGCCACCATCTGACTTGCCCCTATATAAATTGTGTGTGTGTGTCTGTGTGAGTGAGTGTGTAATCACAACACACCCCCGCCTGCAACCCTAGCAGATGACAATGGTATAAGATTAACAAAATTTTGTTCTAAGTTCTACATTTTATTTTATTAATTTCTTTTATTTAATTTCATTCATTCATTCATTATCTCCCCCTTTATCCTCTATTAGGGTCGCGGTGGGGTTCCCCATGCCCATCCAGGGGAGAACGTCTCGCTCTGGGCAGATAGACCCAGGACAGGGCGCCAATCCATCGCTGGGCACACACTCACTCACACACTATATATGGGGCAATTTGGAGAATTCAATTGACTTGATCCATGTTTTTGGACTGTGGGAGGAAACCGGAGAACCCGGAGTAAACCCACGCGGACACGGGGAGAACATGGAAACTCCACCCAGATGGGGATTCGAACCGGGAATCCCTAGCGCTGAGAGGCGAATGTGCTAACCACTAAGCCCCCGTGCCGCCCTTATTTAATTTCATTACAGATTATTTTAAAACTGCCACATGAAGGACCTGTTTACCCAACAGGGAATTAAACCCGAGATCTTCTTAGTTTAAGGTGGCTGCACTAACTGCTGTGCCACCAAATATAAAGGTGCATTGTGTAAAATACAGAAGACGCTCTGAGTGAAATGTAATGCACGGTTATGTTAAAACTGAAAGTCAATTTGAGATAATTATATATATGCTGTAAGGCAGAGACACTAAGTGCTGCACCACCGCCGTATCGACCACATAATGAGCTTTAGAACAGACTTGTAAAGCCAGTGCAAAACCCTAATCTCCAAATTATCATGTAATTACACGTTGCTGTCATACAATTGTTAATAATTAGTAGTAATTACTTAAAAACATCATGGCACAATTCATATCTGACACGTTCCTAACATCCTCTGTTTTTAGATCATCCATTATTAAAAGCTCAGTGTGATTTATCTTTGATATTTCAGCAGACAGCCCATAATAAAGTGCCTCCTTGAGCATGTCCATATTTAATAATGTAAACAGTCCATTAAAGGAAACCAAACCCGGAGAGATACGCTGATAAATAATTACATAAGTTTAAATCCTCTTTAATAATTAATCGTGTTAGACTAGAGCTTTAAATTAATAACCTCCCGACTCCAAAATATGATTCTACACTATTTACAAGAGGGCAACACGTCTTCCTCTCAGCGCTGGGGTTCGAATCCTGATCTGGGTGGAGGTTCCATGTTCTCCCCGTGTCCACAGGGTTTCTTCCGAGTTCTCCGGTTTCCTCCCACAGTCCAAAAACATGGATTGAAGGGCAATTAAAATGGTCTATATTGCCCCATATAATATGTGTGTGTGTGAATGAGTCTGTGATGGAGATGGATTGGTGCTCTGCCCAGTGCCTGAAACGTTCTCCATTATATGGACACTCCTATCAGGGTGTCCTTTGTGTTCTCTGGTTTCCTCCCACAGTCCAAAATGTATTGATTTAAGGTGAATTGGCTGCTGTAAATTGCCCTTTATATATATATATATATATATATATATATATATATATATATATATATATATAAATAAAGGTTCAAATCCCCATGGAGTTCCCATGTTCTCCCTGTGTTAATGTGGGTTTCCTCCGGGTTCTCCAGTTTCCTCCAAAAGTCTAAAGACATGGATTCAAGGTATTTTGGTTTCTCTAAATGTCCTCCTATATGTGTGTGTGTGTGTGTGTGTGTGAGCAAAGGGATTGATTGTCGCCCTCTCCTGGGTGTATTTGCCTGAAACGTTTTTCCCTGCATGTCCATGGGGAACCTACCCCCCCCCCCCCCAAATCCTAATAAATGATTTAGCAATGAATGAATCGGACGGAAGGACACGATATCATTTCACAGTAAAATGTCTGAACTCAGAGACTGAAATCAAATCCTGGTCACAGGGTCTGGAAGCCGTCTGAAAGACGTTAGCCACGCCCCTTACCTTTGTAGAAGCACTCTTCGCTGTGAACTATGGTGATCCTCTGGCGGGTGAGGCACGCGGCGCGGTGCAGCTCACAGTGGTTCTGGTAGAGCCTGCCATCGGAGCCACAAACGGGTTTGTAGTGAGGCTTGCAGTGTTCCAGGCACTGACACTCGCCCTGACCGCTGCCGTAGTCCACCACGCAGTGCTTCCCAAGACCACAGTACTTATGCTCACATGGGTTCAAAAACTTTCTGTGATCGTACACACCTGAGGAAAAGAAATGGAAGACACTTTATGTTGGATGTGTTATGTGAAGCACCTTGTTCTTGGAGAACGCTATTTCGTTCCACATATACTGTACAGTACTTTATATTGTTGGAATGACAAATAACATACTTGAATACTCTGTGCATGGTCCTGATCATCAGAGAACAGAGGTAGAGGAACAGTCCGACTACAGAATGTAATTGTAGAACTACAAAATCTATCAATATAACAATATAAGTGCAGAAACAATGAGCTGCACCTAATAAAATGGCTTGTGTGTGTATCTAAGCCCCAGTGGTGCACATCTACATCCATCCATCCATTATCTTCCGCTTAATCCTCTAGTAGGGTCGCAGTGGGGTTCTCTATGCCCATCCAGGGGAGAACTTTTAGGACGCTGGGCAGATACACCCAGCACAGGGCACCAATCTATCACTGGACACACACTCACTCACACAAACACACTCTATATGGGGCAATTCAACTGACCTTGATCCATGTTTGTGGATAGTGGGCGGAAACCCACGTGGACATGGGGAGAACATGGAAACTCCACCCAGATTGGAATTCGAACCGGGAATCACTACTGCTGAGAGGAGAACATGCTAACCACTAAGCCACCGTGCCGCCCGCACATTTACATGTCTGGTTAAATTCCGACATGATATTTATGTAGGTGGCTTAGTGGTTAGCATGTTCTCCTCTCAGCGCTAGGGATTCCCGGTTCGAATCCTCATCTGGGTGGAGTTTCCATGTTCTCGTGTTTGAGTGGGTTTCCTCCGGGTTCTTCGGTTTCCTCCCACATCCAAAAACATTGATCAAGGTCAATTGAGTTCTCCAAATTGCCCCATATAGAGTGTGTGTGTGAGTGAGTGTGTGCCCAGCGATAGATTGACGCCCTGTCCTGGGTGTATCTGCCCTGCGCCCAAAACGTTCTCCCCTGGATGGATGGATGGATGGATATTTATGTAGATAACCCTTCAATTTAAAAACAGTTGGCGTTAATCGCCTGTTTGAGAATAATGAGTGAAAGGTCCGCTGCAGTGGACACATCAGACCTGATGACTCATAAACCTCTATGACAGGTAGAGAACAACGCCGGTCCTAAAGGCACTGAACCGTGCCGAAGTAGGCAGGAAAGTGCCACCGGATCGGTCGCCGTCTCAGCCAAAGATCAGCAGCCAATCAGCTCGTCCGCCCTTTAGTCACCCAGAAGGACACGCTTGCACAGTTTCGTCCTGCGCTCAGCCCCGAACCCCGTCTCGGCACCCCGCCCCAGCGAGCCGGCGGGGCACCGAGAGCCACAGCTGGTTAAAGTATTGAAGGTAAAGGCCACGCCGCAGCCGACAGAATGTTAATAGCCATGATTCCTCCTTCTCAGCCAAGATCTGGAAACATGGTTCTTTTACCAAACAGGTTCCAACGCTGGGAGTGCAAATCCCTTTATTCACGATCAAGGTCCCCGCGAGATCCGCCGAGCTGTTTTACACAGCACATAAAGCCAGCGGTGACATTGACGAGAAAAAAAACAACATCCTTCAAAATCATAGGACTGAGGTTTGAAAAAAAATGTTGATGCACAAACAATAAAAGAACCGCAATTGTGACTCCGTTTACAAAAACGCGGAACAAACACAGCCTCCATTTCATTGTGGAAGAATAAAAAAAGGGGTTTTAAAAAAATGGTGACATAATTTTGCTTTGTGATTAGATTTTTCACCACATAATGCATCTGCCGCGGAATTCTCCTCTCTGATTGGTCCCTCACTGGTTCTTATTCTGTAACTAAGCATACAGCTGTGAAGCAAAGTATTCAATCAGCAGATCCCATCCTATTAACTTTTATTTAATGCTATATTAGGATTGGTGTGTGTGTGTGTGTGTGTGTGTGTGTGTGTGTGTGTGTGTGTGTTTGTGTGTGTGTGTGTGTGTGGGGGGGGGGGGGTTCCCCATGCCTATCCAGGGGAGAATGTTTCGGGCGCTGGGCAGATACGCCCAGGACAGGGCTCCAATCTATCACTGGACACACACTCACTCACACACACACTCTATATGCGGCAATTTGGAGAACTTAATTGACTTGATCCATGTTTTTGGACTATGGGAGGAAACCGGAAAACCCAGAGGAAACCCACACGGATACGGGGAGAACATGGAAAATCCACCCTGATTGGGATTCCAACTGGGAATCCCTAGTGCTGAGAGGAGAACATGCTAACCACTAAGCCATCTTTAGATAAAGATATAAAATGTAAATCTTTGATTCATGATTATGTTTCATTAATCACAGTTATTCCTGGAAAACCACTACATTGCTCTTTTAACATTAAATTGATTTAAGATCTAATAAAACGTTCTGGATTTGCGGTTATGCTCTAAACCAGCCACGCAATACAAATCAAAAATCACAAAGACAGCATCCAGCAGAGGTTCTGTCCTCCTGCCGTCGAGACATCCGAACGGAAACACAGCTTCTGATGAAATATGCATAAAGGTCCAGGCAGCATCAGCTCAGTCCCTGTTACACGCTCGAGAGACCGCGAGGTCTCTGCACTCATGATCCTTAGAGACGTGACTCATGATTAGAACCGCGGGCCTCGGCTCTCATGCTCGGTTATTCGGGTTAGTTATCTTTCCTTCCTGTGAGAGCTTTTCTGTATCGCTGTCTCAGTCTTCAGGAGAGAAAACAAACTGCTGTTTATATCATGCATGACATGCTACCTTTAACACTGGATTTATACTTATTATTTTTTTTATTATAGTTTGCATCCGGGGGGCGGCACAATGGCTTAGTGTTTAGCATGTTCTCCTCTCAGCGCTAGGGATTCCCGGTTTAAATCCCAATCTGGGTGGAGTTTCCATGTTCTCCCTGTGTTCACATGGGTTTCCTCCGAGATCTCCGGTTTCCTCCCACAGTCCAAAAACATGGATTAAGGTCAATTGAATTCTCCAAATTGCCCCATATAGTGTGTGTGTGTGTGAGTGAGTGTGTGCCCAGTGACAGATTGGCACCCTGTCCTGGGTGTGTCTTCCCAGCGCCCGAAATGTTCTTCCCTGGATGGACATGGGGAACCCCCCCTGCGACCCTAATATAGGATGAAGCGGAAGATAATAGATGGATGGATATTTTTATCCGGGTGGCTTGGTGGCTTTGTGATTAGCATGTTCTCCTCGCAGCACTAGGGATTCCCGGTTTAAATCCCCGTCTCGGTGGAGTTTCCATGTTGTCCCTGTGTTCACGTGGGTTTCCTCCGGGTTCTCCGGTTTCCTCCCACAGTCCAAAAACATGGATCAAGGTCAATTGAATTCTCCAAATTGCCCCATATAGAGTGTGTCTGTGTGAGTGAGTTTGTGTCCAGCAATAGTTTGGCACCCTGTCCTGGGCGTATCTGCCCAGCGCCCAAAACGTTCTCTCCTGGATTGGCATGGGGAGCGACCCTAATATAGGATAAAGCGGCAGATAATGGATGGATGGATGTTTCCATCCTGCTCTCGGGTTCTTGTATATCTTATAGTCGGCTGCTTTTAAAGGATGAAATTAACTCTGCGAACTTTAATGTTTTCTTCACTGGTGGTTTATCACACACACGTTCTAAAAGAAGCTCAGCACTTTGATCAGGACATGATTTCTAATAAGTTTTTAAATCTTCACCATGTATCAGCATCGCTTTTTACTCCTCTGTCAGCGGGAACCGATGAAGGACAATGAAGGCCATCATTAAAATGCGTGCAGTGACAAGTATCAGAAAAGACAAATGACTAATTTACTTCCAGTAATTTGTTATTGATGGTGCGACGCGACGGCCAACAGACACCTGGCCTGAAATTTTCAAACGCTCTATGTGTTCACTATAGGGGTGTGAGCTAATTATTACATAATCTGTAATCTGGTTCATATCTTCCCCTTAATACTGTACTAGTGTTGGGAGGGGGGTCCCCATGCCCATCCAGAGAGAATCCCATCCACATTTTTGGGTGCTGGGTAGATACACCCAGGACAAAGTGCCAATCCATTGCTTGACAAACACACACACACACTGATGCACATCACATAATACAATAATATAATAAAAACGAAAACAAACACTGTTCGGGCACTGAATGGCGCATTGTACATTTTTTTACAGTCATAATTCACTTTTTGAATGTGCAATTTTTGAACGTGCAATATAAAAACGTGCAATATTTAAATACAAATTCACTCAGGTTGGACAGTTTTATACACTCTTGTAAATAAATTCTTTCTTTCTTTCAAAATTTTTGTAAATTGTAAAGTATAGTGTTCTCTTTTAAACCTCGTTATTTGTGTAAATTTAAGTATGTGACACCGAAAAGTATGGCACCTTAATATTGTTATACCTGGTATAATGACAATAAAGATATTCTGATTCTGATTCTGATATAAGGGCAACTTAGAGCAGCTGTCTAATGTCTCTGCTTAGTATCTCCTGCTTAATTCTATAATAGGGACTGTGGTCGTGTGTGTGTGTGTGTGTGTGGTGGTGGGGGGGAGGTTCGTGCACTGGGTTGATACACCCAGGACAGGGCACCAGTCTTTCACGAAGCATATGCCCACACACAGACATATACTATATAGGGGCATTTTAGCGCAGCCAATGTACCTTGAATACATGTTTTTGGACAGTTGAAGGAAGACGGAGAACCACAAGAAAGCCCCCATGGACATGGAGAGAAGCTTAAATAATAAAGCCACCCTTACCATAGCCTATTAGTGTGGCTTTGAATTTTGGTTTTCTCCAGGTTTTCCAGTTTCCTCCCACAGTCCAAAAACATGGATTCAATGTAAAATGAATGCGTGAAATTGCCCCACATAGTGTGTGCCTGTGTGAGATTCGAACCAGGAATCCCCTGTACTGAGAGGAGAACATGCTAATGACTAAGCCACCGTACCGCCCACCCCCAAAACCAGAACCCACTAAATCCAGATCATTTAATAATTCATCTCTAGGTTCTGTATAGAGAACGGATACAATCTGAAACGTCATTACTGTGAGTCATTTTTAAATACGAGCATAGAAAACTTTTGAAGTACAATAGTCACTGTCATGGCGCCGACTCCATCATACCCCACCCCATTTCCTTCTCAGAGCGTGTGTGTGTGTGGTGGTGGGGGGGAGGTTCGGGCACTGGGTTGATACACCCAGGACAGTCCAAAAACATGGATTCAAGGTAAAATGAATGTGTGAAATTGCCCCACATAGTGTGTGCCTGTGTGAGTGGGTGTGTGTCCAGGGATGGATTGGCATCCTGTCCTGGGTGTATCTGCCCAGCGCCCAACGTTCTCCCCGGGATGGGCATGGAGAACCCCCCATGAGCCTAGTGGAGGATAAAGTGGATGATAATGGATGGATGAAGTTCAGGTGGAACGTTAGATCCTGGACTCTGTAGTGCAGCATAGAACCTAAAAAACAAGTTTTGTTGTCCTCTAATGAATGTGGTTGACAAACATCAAATACACACCGATCCAAATGTTCACTCTGCTCCTAACAGAACATTCAGGTCCGAACACCGTGGATCATTTTTAACCTTGAAATTTCTGCTGATGATGCATTTATTCTGCGCAGGCTGGGCAATTCCTCCTGTTAAAGATTTTTAATTAAATCCTAATCATGAGCGTAAATGTGGACAGCATGGACTGGATGAGGTCTGGTACGACATAAACCATTAATTAATCCTCCATAATTCATTCAGTGGATTTCTGCAGGCTGGGTGATTTAGTGTTCCTGGACGCACTCGCGCCTTTGTTCCTTTGGAGTCACGAGAGAAGAACTTCCTTTCACAGAGGGCGTGGGAGCTCAGTGGTTAGGGCGATGAGCTATCAATCTGAAGGTTGGGGGTTCAAATCTTAGGTTGGGGGGCTTAAGTTGGGGGGTCCTGGCCTTGTGCAAGACCCTTAACACTCATTGCTCCAGGAATGTTCTGTCCCGTCCTGGGTGTATCAACCCCCTGGATAGGCATGTTTGGGAAACCCCACAACCCATTTATAGGATTAAGCTGAAGATAATGGATACATGGATAGATGGATATATTGGCTACAACCCCCTAAACCATCCATCCATTATCTTCCGTTTTATCCTGTACTAGGGTCGCGGGGGGGAGGGGGAGGTCCCCATCCAGGGAGAACATTTCAAGCGCTGAGCAGATACACCCAGGACAGGGCGCCAATCTACCACTGGATACACACTCACTCAAACAAACACACTCTATATGGGGCAATTTGGAGAATTCAATTGACCGTGATCCATGTTTTTGGACTGTGGGAGGAAACCGCAGAACCCGGAGAAAACCCACGCGGACACGGGGAGAACATGGAAACTCCACCCAGATTGAGATTCGAACCAGGAATCCCCTGTACTGAGAGGAGAACATGCTAATGACTAAGCCACCGTACCGCCCACCCCCAAAACCAGAACCCACTAAATCCAGATCATTTAATAATTCATCTCTAGGTTCTGTATAGAGAACGGATACAATCTGAAACGTCATTACTGTGAGTCATTTTTAAATACGAGCATAGAAAACTTTTGAAGTACAATAGTCACTGTCATGGCGCCGACTCCATCATACCCCACCCCATTTCCTTCTCAGAGCGGCTCAGCCCATCTGATATTTTCCGAGGGCACGGTCCATTGGGATTCTGGGTAATGTAGTAAACAACAGTCGGCAGCTTTCAGCTCTGCTCATCGCCGCATAATAAGAAGCCCCGGAAGACTTTACCCTGCTCATAAACGACGTCGTCATGGCGCCCATGCTCCTTCACGACCAACACAGCGACCACTGAGGACTTTAAACCTCATATAAAAATAGATTGCTCATATTACTGTATGACACATTAGTGAGTGTCTTCTCTCAGCACTAGGGATTCCTGGTTCGAATCCTAGTGGAGTTTTCATGTTCTTCCTGTGTCCACGTGGGTTTCCTCCGGGTTCTCCGGTTTCCTCTCACAGTCCAAAAACATGGATCAAGGTCAATTGAATTCTCCAAATTGCCCCATACAGAGTGTGTGTCCAGCAATGGATTGGTGTCCTGTCCTGTGTGTATCTGCCAAGCGCCTGAAACGTTCTCCCCTGGATGGGCATGGAGAACCCCCCCCCCCCATCCGTGACCCCAGTACAGGATAAAGAGAAGATAATGGATGTATGGACTCCAGCAAGTGAATGGAATTAAAATATTTATAGTTTAAAATCTGTCGTTAGCATGTTCTCCTCTCAGCATTAGAGATTGCCAGTTCGAATCCCCATCCGAGTGAGAGAGTTTCCATGTTCTCCCCGTGTCCACGTGGGTTTTCTCTGGTTTCCTCCCACAGTCCGAAAACATGGATCAAGTCAATTGAATTCTTCAAAATTGTCCCATATAGAGTGTTTGTGTGTGTGAGTGTGTGCCCAGTGATGGATTGGCACCCTGTCCTGGGTGTATCTGCCCAGCACCCGAAACGTTCTCTCCTGGATGGGCATGGGGAACCCCCGTGACCCTAAAAAAGGATAAAGCAGCAGATAATGGATGGAGAGATGGAAAGTCCATCATTACTGTAAGTGTCCAAACTTTTGACTGGTACTGTACATGACATTACGTATACGAACAAATCACAACCCTTTGTTTAGATACGATTCCATCTGAGCAGAAGCCTAAGTCATGTGCTGTTTGGAAAGCAAACATCTGACGGCTGAGTTCGTAAAAATGATCGAATTTTTGCAGCGACTGCAGACGATGGAGCCGTAGTTCAGCGTTTTGACATTGAGAGTTGTTCAGAGACTGCGGGACTTTTATTACTTTGGCACAAGAAGTCAAGGACTCTTTATTTTCCTAGTTTTATGAGCACGAAATGATCAGAGACGGTTGTGAGCTTTAAGTATCCGGAAGCTTCTTCGCCGTCGGGCATTTGTGCATGTCGTACAAACCATAGGCATATTTTACAAAGTCACATTATTTTATTTCTTTCTCATCATTCTGTTGCTCGCACAACAGACCAGTACAGTAAAGCACCTGATATTTATCCCAGCCGGATCTGTGTGGCTAACAGATATTTTCTCTCTTTAAATATCACCGTTATTTACTCAACTGAATTAACACCGAACAAAAGACCAAGTCGAGGAACAATAAATAATACTTTATAAATAAATCAAATGGGGAAACAAAAGGCGTCAGAAATATCACCTGCCAAGGCTTTCCAAAAACATATTCCTGAATTATGAATCCTGATTGGTTGAGGCTTTGGTAAATACCTGATTCTGATTGGTTAACTTTAACGTTTAAAGGTCTTCCATTCGCTTAATTACAGAGTTCTAATGTTCTAATTCTATCAGATTACTCAGTTTTTAAGTAACTTACTTATAAGTTATTAACCTTAAGATGATAACAATAACAATGACATGCACACTATACATCATCCTCCACTTATTGTCCATGTTCTCAGTTTCACCTCCTGTAACTTTGTAGTTCTAATTCCATTCTGTAGTCCATCTGTTTGTGTTCTACAGTACATACTGTGTACATCCCCTTTACTCTGTTCTGATAGTCACAACCCCAATAGTACCACCACAGAGCAGGGGTTATTTGGTGGGTGCATTAGTCGTATCCCAGCAATGTCACTAAGGTAAAGCACTGCTGCACTAAAACTCCCCTCACCACATCAGTGTCACTGCAGAACTGACAATAAACAATCCATCCATCCATCCATTATCTTCCGCTTTATCCTCTATAAGGGTCCGTGGTGGGGGGGGTTTCCCATGCTCATTCAGGGGAGAATGTCAGGTGCTGGGCAAATACACCTAGGACAGGACGTCAATATATGACTAGACACACACTCACTCACACAGACACTCTATATGGGGCAATTTGGAGAACTCAATTGACCTTGATCGATGTTTTTGGATTGTGGGAGGAAACAGGAGAACCCGGAGAAAACCCACACGGACATGAGAACATGGAAATTCCACCCAGATTGGGATTGGAACCAGGAATCCCTAGTGCTGAGAGGAGAACCTGCAAACCACTAAGCCACTGTGCCGCCCTCAATAAACAATCCACCACCCAAATTCTACCTGTTCTGTAATGCTCCTGACCAATAGAGAACAGAAACCCAACAGGAGAACAACAAAGAACACAGATGGACTTCAGTCTGTAATTGTAGAACTACTATGTCCATCTATATGGTAAGTGGAGGAAATAGAGAACGGTGGTGAAGGTGGTGTCTCCAAACTGACTGGTGCTATATAAACGTCTAAATCTAATTTTCATATGTATCAAAACAGACCATGAACAGCGACTAGACACGCTCACAGTAAACACAGATGCTTTGTGAAGTCAGTTTGCATCACTAGCTTTCAACAGTGTTGTTTCTAATTGATGCTGATTTATTCTGATGTTATTCAGTGTACAGATCTGAGCGAGCTGATGCACTCAGGGTTAAAATGGCAGTGACCCATGTGCTCCCTCACACAGCTCGGTACAGGCTCGGTTTCGTCAATGCTTCAGCACACGGTTGGGAGACAGGAGCTGATGTTCTACAAGCACGGCTGTTTATCACATCACTTCATTCTGCATCAATGATCACGAGTCAGTAAAGAAAAGGCGTTTTATGAGCAGACGTTAAGAGACCAGTAAAATAAAAGT
Source organism: Corydoras maculifer (assembly GCA_019802435.1). NCBI lineage: Eukaryota > Metazoa > Chordata > Actinopteri > Siluriformes > Callichthyidae > Corydoras > Corydoras maculifer. The sequence continues at coordinate 884,747 of JAFMOD010000602.1, read as the reverse complement.
TCTAAGGGGGGGGGGGGGTCTATTCCAGCAGTGATTTTTTTTCATGTGGCTCTAGAGTAAACCTGAGGATTAAATGACAGGGAAAAGAAAACCGAGACAGCGAGGCTGAGGGGACAATTAAAACTGTTATTATTAATAATTTAGAAACGAAAGCAAAACAAGGGCAGCATTGTGGTTGGAACATCCCACTGTCAGCACAGAGAGATCCGGCTTCGAATCCCGATCTGGGTGGAGTTTCCATGTTCTTCCTGTGTCAGTGTGGGCTTTCTCCTGCTTCTCCGATAGGCCAAAAACTTGAATTTAAGTTGAAAATCTAGTTTTCCCTATATGGTGTGTGTGTGTGTGTGTGGGTGTGTGTGTGTGTGAGAGAGAGCCCAGCAATGAACTGGCGCCCTGTAACTTTAGCCCAAGCTGCTGGCATGTCCCATAAAACCCTTGTGTCGTTGTATAAACATGAAACAGTGTTTCCCCCATGGCCCCTCCTCCTCGCCAAAACCACGGGACAAAACATTCCCTTATGGATGGAACAACATGACCTCAATCTAGGAATAAGTGGAAGATAATGAGATAAAATGAGAAACAAAACAAAAACGCGGGCGGCACGGCGGCTTAGTGGTTAGCATGTTCTCCTCTCAGTGCTAGCGATTCCCCGTTCAAATCTCAATCTGGGTGGAGTTTCCATGTTCTCCCCATGTCCGCATGGGTTTCCTCCGGGTTCTCCGGTTTCCTCCCACAGTCCAAAAACATGGATCATGTCAGTTGAGTTCTCCAAATTGCCCCATATAGAGTGTGTCTGTGTGAGTGAGTGTGTGCCCTGCGTTGGATTGGCGCCCTGTCCTGGGTGTATCTGCCCAGCGCCTAATACGTTCTTCCCTGGATGGGCATGGGGAACCCCCCCGCGACCCTAATATAGGATAAAGCGAATGATAATGGATGGATAGATGGAAAACAAAAACGAACCATCCAGTCACCAAGATTTTTGCGTTTATATTATTGTATATCTATTAAATAGACAAATACCCGTTATCAGGCCAAAATAAGAATGTGTTACATCTTCACATTAGGATAATCTATAAATGTACAATGTTAATCTGTTGTGGTTTATTTAGAGGAACCAAGAGAAGCTGGAAAAAGAGCCCAGAGCAAGATTTTGTATTTTCCTGGAGGAATCTTATTAGTCTGATGGTAATCCTGGACAAGTGTAAGTTAATTCTGAATGAAGATGGATCCTATTAGCATTAAGCAGATAGGGAGTCCTGTAATTTGCATTACATGAAATGTCTTTAAGCTCCTCGCCTGCCAAAATAAATACTGCATTTTCCTAAGTTCTATTCTTTTATTCAACATCTGCTGAAAGTCACCGGAGACCCGATCTTCTCTCTAAGTACTGCAGATTCATTACATTTCAAGCACAAAGCAGTTTTCCTGAAATTAGAGTCCCCTCGGCTTCTCTAGGTTCGAAACTCATGAATATTCATAAGATGCTAATATTGACTTTTCTCAAAGTGGTGGAAGTCTGTCCTGGTGTTAAATTATAGGTCTGAATATTCAGGGAGCATGAAACCACTTACCCTTGACTTTAAGCTGTCTTTGTTTTCAAAATCGTTGGCGGCACCAAAGGAGCATGGCCGAAAAGATGGATACACTAATCGCAACTAGTGGCTGTAGCTACATTAGCCATTAATTCAAATGACCAACCCTGAAAACTCACATGTACAGTTTAATCTAACTGGTTTTTAAAGAAAAGCTAAATAAATTCATTTTCCTCATTTGGGTTTGTTTTTGTTAACGAACTTGTTTATTAGCAGGTATGCTATTTTAGCTTAGCACTGCACAACACTGATAATACTACACACCAGCCATTTGCCATTTTAACTGGAACCAGTGATTTGCTTTATTCAAGCGTTTATACTACATAATATCTTTTTGCATGTTGTAGCTCGGCCCATTAGCATCCCACCTCTTACACAGCTCATTTTTTAGCATGGTGGCGAAGTGATTGCATGTTTGCGCTTTACGTCGTCTCGTCTGTTCCACTGTGTACTCGAACTTGTACTTAAATGGAATGACAATGAAAGACAGAAAATCCTTAAAACCAGTTTCAAATCTTGTTTTTTTTACTTGAATAGATTTCTAAATCATGGTGGCTTAGTGGTTAGCATGTTCTCCTCTCAGCGCTTGAGATTCCTGGTTTGAATCCCAATCTGGGTGGAGTTTCCATGTTCTCCCTGTGTCTGCGTGGGTTTCCTCCGGCTTCTCCGGTTTCCTACCACAGTCCAAAAACATGAATCAAGGTAAATTGAATTCTCCAAATTGCCCCATATAGAGTGTGTGTCTGGGTGTGTGTCCAGCGATAGATTGGCGTACTGTCCTAATAGGCGTGACCCTAATAGAAGATAAAGCAGAAGATAATGGATAGATGGTTTTCTAAGTAAGATAATTAATTTTCAGAAATGTTTTCTTAGTTTACAAAATCTTAACTAACCCAGTTGCTATATTGGTAGATAATTCTACTTAATTTTTTTATTTGTGTTTATTTTTTTAAGTTCATTTTTTGCAGTGTTGGACTGTGGTTTAGAACCAGCACACTGGTTCTAAGAACATTAAACACTTGCACTGTTATGTTCTGTATATCTCAATCAACCCAACCCTTTATACAATTAAAATAAAAGCGTGTTGCAAAAGAGCAAAGTTATTCTAAACTGATTATTATTTCCACAGTGCTTTACATCATGCACATCATGCCCGGACAGCTGGCCATATAAAACAATGCACATGGATGGATGAGGCTCGACAGTAAATAGAGCAAAATAAAATTGGATGTCAGGATTATGGACAGGAAGCGAGCGATAGACAAGCCTACATGCGAATGTCCCGGAATGCTCTGTAATTGGAATCCAAAATGAAGTGGCTGGCACATCACAGAAGCTCGGATGCAAAGTAGGAATGTGGTATCTGTGTGGTGACAGGAATATGATATTTCTTGGGAAAACAATCTACAGTATATTAAAAAATCCCCTTAAACGTTCCGGGAGCAAAATTAAATACAGAACAGTTTTAAAAAAACTGCAGAACCACAGCTTTGATTTAAAGAGCATTTAGAAGCAGAGAGACAGCCGCATACAGCCACAGTTCAGAACGCTTCCTATCTTAAAATGTAACGCCTGTTCCATCCACCAACATATTCTTCATGAGGTCCGAGAATAAACTCTCAATACATAAATCTGTACACGGCGGCAGTCTGCTCTTATCAGAGGCTTATTTGAATAATTCAAAGTTACAGACATATAGTTCTAAATACTACATTAATCTTGAACACTTGATGGGCCTTTGGGACTTTGGTACAAGTTTAATAATGGTGAGCAGCAGCATGCATGATGAGAGATGAGCCGAGGGTGAAGGCTGAGCTCCGCAAGGCTGCGGCGCTTTTCTCTAGACGGGATTATCCGTCCACGACTCCCTCATGTTTTAGCGGTGACAGCACATCCCAATGACAACTTAATACAGAATTTCAGCATTGAGATACACGTTCATCAATTTTTTGCCTGTTTGTTAGAACAGTAAAAAAACGAAACTGTGCAGGGATGCAAATGACGACACGTTCTCCAAGAACCTACACCGATCCCAACTTGATGGTTGGGGTAAAAACACAGGGGCAGTCCATCCATCCATTATCTCCCGCTTTATCCTCTATTAGGGTCGCGGGGAGGTTCCCCATGCCCATCCAGGGGAAAACATTTTGGGCGCGGGGCAGATACAACCAGGACAGGATGCCAGTCTATCGCTGGGCACACACTCACTCACACACACACTCTATATGGGGCAATTTGGAGAACTTAATTGACTTGATCCATGTTTTTGGACTGTGGGAGGAAACCAGAGATCCTGGAGGAAACCCACATGGACACGGGGAGAACATGGAAACTCCACCCAGATGGGGATTCGAACCTGGAATCCCTAGCGCTGAGAGGCGTGCTAACCACTAAGCCACCATACCGCACAGGGCCAGTCATGATACAGAACTCCTAAAGCAATTATTGTTAAAGGCCTTGCTCAAGGGCCCACACTGGTAACTACAAAGGACTTGAGATTTAAGAACCCAACCCTCAGATTAATAATCCGCATCTTAAATGTAGCAGCAATAAAAAGCAAATCTCAAACAGGGCAGAATGATGTAGGCAATCTCACCTTAAAGAAAAAAAGATTCTGGATTCCATTCCTGGTAAGAGTGAGAAGGGCCTATGTGTGAAATTTGTAGGTTCTCTCCATGGGCATGCAAGTAAATAATTCCGGTTTGTCTGTGTGCTGTCTTTCGTCCATTGAGTGCTGGGATAGGCTCCAGTACTCCCGGCAAAATGGATCAAGCTTAACCAAGGCCTCTCATCCAACACCAGTGTGTGACCTCACAGCTGCTCTTTTGGATAAATGGCCAAGAAAGCCCCAAAATCATGTCGAAAGTCTTTCCAGAACCATGAAAGTGATTATAGCTGCAGCTGAGGGACCAACTTTAATGTTTATGGTACTTGCAAACCACAGAAAACTCCCAAGACTTTTGTCCATATAGTGCAAATGCCATAATTCAACATTATGGACATTACAGTTCATTCACTGGGGTTTGTTTGTCTCTGAGTGCTTCATGCAGCATCATGCTTTGCAGCAGTTCATTGCAACATTAAAAGGTTCCAGCATTTAGTTCCTGCCTGGCTGGGAGAAGTTAGCATGCTGTATGCAATTTAATTTGGCTACAGAGAATGTATGTGCTTCAACTTTTCCCTCCACCTTCTCCAAAACCCGCCTCTCCCTGTTCATTGGTTCCTTTTTTTTAGTCACATGACCTTAATTGGATACTCAGGTCAGCAGTGTAAACCTCACCTCCTCCTCCAGCCTGACATGTGCTGCTTTTGGATATAGCTGTGTTTATTATCCTGGATTTCTAATTATTTTTGTTTGATTTATAAGCTCGATTGGTTTTGTAGTTTGGATTAAAATTATTTAAATGTATACCTCAGACGGTGGCTTAGTGGTTAGCACGTTTGCCTCTCAGCGCTAGGGATTCCTGGTTCGAATCCTCTGGGTGGAGTTTCCATGTTCTCCCCGTGTCTGAGTGGGTTTCCTCCAGGTTCTCCGGTTTCCTCCCACAGTCCAAAAACATGGATCAGGTCAAATGAGTTCTCCAAATTGCCCCATATATAGTGTGTGAGTGAGTGTGTGCCCAGCGATGGATTGGCACTGTCCTGGGTGTATCTGCCCAGCGCCCAAAATGTTCTCCCCTGGATGGGCATGGGGAACCCCCCTGCGACCCTAATATAGGATAAAAGTGGAAGATAATGAATGAATGAATAAATGTACACCTCATGGATTAATTCCATGCTTCTGCTTCTGCACTTTCAGCCCTTCAAACACAAGGTAAAACACAAGAACACACACAAGATACAGACCCTATTTACACTTTTAGGTTTTCAGACTGTATTATAGTTAGGATTGTAACCAAACTTGTGGTTTCATTTACAATTAATATAATTAAACTAGTGAAATACTTTGCCAACATGAGACCAAGTCACCTTGTAAAATAATTTAATATTATTACAGCATGTTGTATGTAACTATAGAACTTTACTATTAAAACTGCAGGTTGTTCAAAGTTTAAGGTTTTTATTCTATATTTTAATTCCGATTTTAACCAAACATGTAGTAACATTTACAATTATTATAGTTAAACTCGTAAAATACTTTCTGTTACAGTCTCAGATGTCACATGTGACCAAGTTACCTAATGATGGTATTTAATATTAGTACATGTTGTATGTAACTATAGTACAACTCGACTATTAAAACAGCAGGATGTTCAAAGTTTAAGGTTTCTATTCTATATTTTAACTCCAATTTTAACCAAACTTAGTAACATTTGCAATTATTATAATTAAACTCGCAAAATACTCTCCGCCAGTCTCAGATGTCACATGTGACCAGGGTACCTTGTAACGGTATTTAATATTAGTACAGCATGTTCTATTTAATTATAGTACAACTGTACTATTAAAACACCAGGGTCATGACTGGCACAGTCCTAGTGCCCTTTGCCACAGTAGCTTCTGATGTCACATGTGACCAAGTTACCTTGTGATGGTATTTAATTTTATTACAGCATGTTGTATGTAACTATAGTACTAATCGACTATTAAAACAGCAGGGTGTGCCAAGTTTAAGGTTTTTATTCTATATTTTAATTCCAATTTCGACCAAACATGTAGTAACATTTACAATTGTTATAATTAAACTCAGCTAAGTGGTTAGCACGTTTGCCTCTTAGCACTAGGGATTCCCGGTTCGAATCCCCATCTGGGTGGAGTTTCCATGTTCTCCCTGTGTCTGCGTGGGTTTCCTCCGGGTTCTCCGGTTTCCTCCCACAGTCCAAAAACATGGATCAAGTCAATTGAATTCTCCAAATTGCCCCATATAGAGTGTGTCTGTGTGAGTGAGTGTGTGCCCAGCGATGGATCGGCGCCCTCTCCTGGGTCTATCTGCCCAGCGCCCGAGACGTTCTCCCCTGGATGGGCATAGGGAACCCCACCGCGACCCTAATAGAGGATAAAGCGGGAGATAATGAATGAATGAATGAAGGAATAATTAAACTTGTAAAATACTCTCCGCCACAGTCTCAGATGTCACATGAGACCAAGTTACCTTGTGATGGTATTTAATATACGTACAGCATGTTCTCTGTAACTATAGTACAACTGTAATATTAAAACAACAAGGTTATGATTGGCACGGTATTAGTGCCCTTTGCCACAGTAGCTTCTGATGTCACATGTGACCAGGTTACCTTGTGATGGCATCTCATATTTATACAGCATGTTCTATGTAACTATGCAACTGAACATTTCATATAAAGTTGTGTTGGCCGAGTGGACACTGTGAGCCTGAACTCGTGTTTGGTCTCCATGGCAGCAGATTCATGTGATTGTTGGAGGTCAAACAGTCTTTGTGTTGATCAATTTTGACATCCTGATTATTGTGACACTGTGGGATAACATTTTTTTTGTATTGCAGTGTTGGGAATTGATCCATGTGTTGGGTTTCTGCCTTGCTTTCAGTCTAAATGACAGAGTAAACAGACCCTGCCTTGATTACCGGACCTTTATTGCTGTATTTATATCATTTAATTCCCTTAATACCATAATTTATCTGTCTTTTATCCCAAAAATGAACTATATTGTGATATTATTGTTAACTTTGTGTTCTGATGCTGTTTTTCTATCATGACATTTGCTCTTTTTATTCACTTTAGAACAGTTCTATTCTTTTAATGGTTTAACTGATGCAATTTATATTTGTTTTGTGGGTCACATGCAAATTGTGTTTCTATTTTTTTTTTTTTTTTTTTTTTGAAGCTAAGGGACAAAAAAAAAGCTGTATACTATTTTTAAGTCCTTTTGATAAGGCAGCAGGACTTGTGCCCTAACCTTAATAATAAATCCTCTTCTGGCTGCAGAGCTTTATTTAGAACTCTCTTTATTTTTATTATCTACAATGTCACTAACCTTAAGGCTTTATGGTAGGTGTAAATTAGCGTGAAAGCACTAGTGCGCCACGGTTTACGATGCACATGGCCAGGAGGGAGGAAGTGTTTTTATACATATTGAAATGGTATCAACATGAGGATTTCTAATATTTATATGGTAATCTTTGAAATGTCATATCGGACCGTTGACGTGATCAATCACGGTCCGGTTTGGAAATCCTGCAGCCCGCCTCCCTGCCGGCCGACCTAGAAACCTGGAACTGTGTCAATACTTTTAATTATTAAAGAATGTTCTTTTAGCGCTGAAATCTCTTTGTTGTGAATTATTCAGGATAAAAGGTTTTATGTGACCCACAGTGAGGGCACGTCACTTCACAACAATGCCTCTACATAGAAAGTCGCCTGAACTGAACCCTGTGTGATGCCGGATGGCGCTAGAGCAATTTTTTATTTTCTTTACAGTCAGATCTGAATTTGGGACTGCCAACATCTTTAGGATTTCAGTGTACTGTATTGTAATTAGAAACAAGGGGACAGATTTAAGCATTTTGTTTTACAAGGTACGACACAAGTGGCTGTAATCCAGCGTGAGTGTAGCTGTTTTATTAGAATCGGAATGCTGATATGGACTGTTTTTGCAGCAGGTTAAGGTGTCGTCAGTGGCAGTGAATTTGTGTAGTTGTTTGTATTCATAAGGACACCCAGGTGGGTGTGGGCTTGGGTGGATTTGGGATTATGTGTGTGGATGTGGGATTAGGTGGATGTGGGCTTGGGTAGATGTGGATGTGGAGGTGAGTGGCTGAGTGTCCGTGTGTTAATAACAAGCAGCAACTAAAAGTTATCATTTTATTTGATACTATAATTACAATGCAGTGTAAAAACACAACAGTTCAAATCTCTCACCCATCATCATTTTGAAGGTTGCATACTGCAGCTTTAATATTTTATTATATTTGGGTGTATTACTTTAGATGATGGCAGAGCGCTCGGCTCAACCACCTCATGGCAAGAAGTGTCTCAGGTTTGTTTCCTGATCGGGTGAATGCTTTCTGTGTGGAGTTTGCATGAGACCTCACACACACACACCCACACACACACACACAACACAGAAATGAACTGCCTCTATCCCTACCAGAAATAGTGTGGCAAGTACTGTACATCCTCTACCTCATTCACTGCTGCCACCCCCCTGTGACTGCTGCCACCCCCCTGTGACTGCTGCCACCCCAAATAACTGCTGAGCTCACCCTATATGTCGTCTCTGAATCTTATTCCTGCTGTGCAAACTCAGTCATACACTTCATCCAATATGTCAGTTCTGCACCGTCCTGTTTGTTAAATTGTCTCATGTCTGTTGTATTTATTTTATTGTTCTAGCTTAATGTTGCAGTTTTTTATCATTCTTTTTGCACTGTGTTCCACTTTGCAGCGTGGTCCTGAAGGAACATTAATTTGTTGCACTGTGTACTTGTACTTAGATGGAATGGCTATAAAAGCCACTTGACTTAATGGCCTCTCTGATTGTATAGGTTTTTTTTTTTAGGGTCCTGCCGATGGGGATGTTTCCCACTGTGGTGAAAATCCAGAACTCGATGCAGAACTTCAGTGGTGTTTACTAGTACAGACCTCTCAATGCGAGTGTTTCCATAAACGTGTAATCTATTTTACATAAGGAGTTAAGACTGGAGAAAGATTACGGGTGTAAGAGGAAGAACATTAGCCTAAGGACTTTGTGACCGACTGAGCTCAGCCTTTAATATAATATCTGCTCTCAGGTTCCAGCGCTGACCCTCTGTGATTCCTTATAAGCTGAGCTTTTCATTAGACTCTGATTAGCTGCTGCCAGAAGAACTCTACGAGATTGTCACTGAGCTCTCTCAGGTCAGCAGATTCTTCAGTTTATGGCACATACTGTAACCGCCAAAGGATTCCGCTCCATTTATCTTGCCGCTGGAAATCTCATAGCGGTTTCTTTGGCCAGCTGGCTTCACCTAGCCGGCGCCCGGCCAGATTCGTTACTGATGAGCTCTGGGTTAAGGCCAGCTCACGATTTACAGCAAGATTCTGCTACATGCCTATTTGTTAACATGACTATTAAACGTGTCCGCATGACCAAATTGATCATAAGCACCTTAATCCTCAGTGTGTGCAATTATATAGCAAGCAAGGTGATGTGGAACCAGCATTTTGGGCATTTTAACTTAGTTGCTTATTAAAGTAACGCTAATCCTAATCTGAGTACAGTTTGCAGGTTGTCAATTTCCTCCAACAGTCCAAAAACATGGACTCAAGGTGAATTGGCTGCTCAAATTCACCCCATCTAGATATCTTGCCTCTTTATAATGTGTATTTCTGTGAGTGTGTGCCCAGTGATGGATTGCCCTGTCCTGGGTGTATCTGCCCAGTGCCTGAAACGTTCCTCCCTGGATGGGCATGTATAAGATGATTCAGTAGAATATAATGAGATAATATGAGATATATATATATATATATATATATATATATATATATATATATATATATATATATACAGGTTAGATATATATACACGGCTTAGTGGTTAGCATGTTCTCCTCTCAGCGCTGGGGATTCCCGGTTCGAATCCCAATCTGGGTGGAGTTTCCATGTTCTCCCCGTGTCTGCGTGGGTTTCCTCCAGGTTCTCCGGATTCCTCCCACAGTCCAAAAACATAGATTAAGGTCAATCGAATTCTCCAAATTGCTTCATATAGAGTGTGTTTGTGTGAGTAAGTGTGTGCCCAGTGATAGATTGGTGTCCTGTCCTGGGTGTACTTGCCCAGCGCCCAAAACGTTCTCCCCTGGATGGGCATGGGGAACCCCCCCACGACCCGAATAGAGGATAAAGCGGAAGATAATGGATAGATGGATGACTTTCTAACTAAGATAAATAGTTTTCAGAAATGTTTTCTTGTTTCCCAGTTGTGTTGGTAGATAATTCTACTTGATTTTTTTATTTGTGTTTATTTTTCTTATTTTTTTACATAGATTTTTTGCAGTGTTTAATGCTGTTAGAACCAGTGTGCTGGTTCTAAACCACAGTCCAAGTCTTGCACTGTTATGTTCTGTATCTCTCAATCATTTTCATAAAATTCAACTCTTTAACAATTAAAATAATGTGATAGATTGGCGTCCTGTCCTGGGTGTATTTGCCCAGCGCCCGAAACGTTCTCCCCTGGATGGGCATGGGGAACCACCCACGACCCATCCAGCCACCCACCCATCTCATCCACCCACAGAGGATAAAGTGGAAGATAATGAATGGATGAGATATCAACATTAAAATTCTCTTTTATTTCCTGCAACTTTATTTTAAGTCATAATGACGTGTGTGTGTGTGTGTGTGTGTGTGTGTCTCTCTCTCTGTCACTAGAAGCACCTACTGACTCCGGTGGACAGTGTAAACCCGTCCTCTTCTCTTCTCTTTATTAGATTTCAGATAGAATAATATTTACAGCTCAGACTGAACGGTCTTTTGTTTACACAGAACACAGACTGTATGGTTTCATAAAGCCCCAGCTCACTTATCTCCAGCTGTTGGATGTTCCCAATGCAGCCTCTCCCCACATTTGGTCTCCAAAGACATGCAAGCAGAGTTGATTTAGAAGAGGGGGGGGGGGGTACGATTATGGAAATATTTGCTTCTTCTGCCAGGTTGATTTATTAATAAATACAGCAGAGACATCCATGCCAAGAAAAGGCACTAAACGCCATATGTCTGAAATTTCTGCACATCTGGTAGCTACAGATTAGCAGGAAGTGATGAATCCTTGCTCTCGCTCTGTCTTTTTCTCACTTTGTCTTCACTCCGTCCTTATCTGTCATCGTTTTGGTCACGCCGATTGAGTGATGCCGTTTCTGGCTCTCTCGTCGTGCACAGCTCTGATTGTAGTGAGGACTGGAACCCGAACTAAACGTCACGCCGAATCTAAATTGCTTACGTCGGTGTTGCATCAGGAAAAAGTTTGCGAATATGTAAACAACTGTCTTGCAATGGAGTCAGCATGTGAAAGAATCTGAGGGATGCTTACAATATTTACATAAAACAACGACTCCGACTATTCTGCTGCGCTCTGATCTGATGCATGTTTAGGTTCTAAACACAGTGCAACAAAATTATTCAGCAATCCTTAAGGTGCAAACAACAGGACATTGACATGATTTTAACTGATAAGTAAGATAAAAAAGTCATATTTAAGAATATAACATAATAAAGGGGTGGCAAGGTAGCTTAGTGGTTAGCATGTTCTCCTCTCAGCACTAGGGTTTCCCGGTTCGAATCCCAATCTGGGTGGAGTTTCCATACCATCCTCTCTGTGGAGGTTCTATGGGGTTTTTGATCAGAGAAAAGTCTGAAGTGAGAACATATTAAAAAAAACGATGGACTACAGGGTGCGATTTTAGAACTACAAATTGCATCTCTATCGTAAGTGGAACTGATAAATTGGACAAATTTAGTTTTGTGGAAACAAAGCTGTACAGTAGATGAACACTGGAGAGTGTATTTATATTGCTGCATGACGCACACAGCCGTCTTCATTCCCTGTGTTTACATGAGTTCAAAAATAATGTTCACAAACACGGGAAATATAAAGGGCGTTGAAACGCTGACCTACCCTCAGTCCGCAAGCTCTCTGGCATCCTGTCCTGCTAGAACAAGAAGAAGAAAAGCGCTGGTTAGAAAAATGCCCAAACCAAGAAGATTGTTTTGATACTTACTTGATGATGGAGATCTAACAAATAACAAGCATGCAATCAAAACCTTGACATGTCGACCACTTTCTAAACACCCGGGACACGAAGCACGTCTCGCTGCTCGGTCATATCCACAAACGCCTGCAGTTACAATCACACAGCCGGAAATCAACATATCAGTTCAGAATGAATGTTCACTTCTCGACAGGGCAATCACGGATGACGCCGACTGTCCTGAGGTGAATTAAAATGTCCAGGAGCTTCTCCAGAACCGTTTGCTTCTCCAGAAGAGGAAAAAAATCACGAGCGTCTTTCTGATTAGGGCGTTATGATTGGCATGTTCACCTCTCCGCACTGGGGATTCAGGTGGAGTTTCCACATTCTCCCCGTGTCCACATGAGTGTCCTCCTGGTTCTTCAGTTTCCTCCCGTAGTCCAAAAACATGGATTCATGGTGAATTGGGTGCCTGAATTGCCCCATATAGTGTGTGTCTGTGAGTGTGTGCCCAGTTGGATTGGCACCATGTAAATATAATATAATAATAATAATAATAATAATAATAATAATAATAATAATAATAATAATAATAATAATAATCATCATAATAATAATAATAATAATCATAATAAAATATAAAATAAAATAAAAATACAAAAATAATAAATACTGTAACGATATATAACCCTCTGACCTGGACATGGTGGATATGACGTTGAAGAAAATATACCTTTTAACCTTTAAGCTTTTTATTTTAGTGCTTATCTTTTCTGCAGAGTGATTAGCATGTTCTCCTCTCAGTGCTAGGGATTCCCAGTTCGAATCCCAATCTGGGTGGAGTTTCCATGTTCTCCCCGTGTCCGTGTGGGTTTCCTCCGGGTTCTCCGGTTTCCTCCCACAGTCCAAAAACATGGATCAAGATCAATTGAATTCTCCAAATTGCCCCATATAGAGGGTGTTTGTGTGAGTGAGTGTGTGCCCAGTGATAGATTGGTGTCCTGTCCTGGGTGTATCTGGCCAAGAAATGTTTCCTCTGGATGGGCATGGGAACCCCCTCCCCTTTCATGAAGGCAATGAGAAAATAAGATCTTTGTCATTAAGGTTGACACCTAAAAAATGCACCGTGTGAAGTGACACTAAAAGCAGTGGGGCAGTTATACCTGATTAAAACATCACACACCCGTTTTTATTAAAGATCACATTGTATATGAATGAGCACCATGACATTTGAAATGAGGTCTTTTTCAAAAGGTTAAACAGAACGACGGTGTGTCTTTTATTATTGTAAAAGACAAGAAAGTAAACGTTACATGCCAACTTTAAATGAAAAGGTCGCTGCTGTCAAATTATGGCTGTCAGGCAATCACAGGGCAATCAGTATTTCATGTATATTACCATCACAGGCCAGTGTGAGCTTGTTAAAAGCCAAATTATAGAGCATAGCGATGTCCATTAAAACCATCAGTCTGCCAACCATGAATAGGCATGACAGCGACATGAATATTTGATACCCGCGCTGCCGAGATTCATTTTTCTCTTCTGGGATGTGAAGTAAAGACTGAGGAGGATTCATATTTTTTTGATCCGGTCTTTTCTTTCCTCCTGGTTGAGGAGCATAATGGACTTGATGCATAATGCAGGAGGCCTAGAGCCACTAATAAAGCATCCCAGCCTTTAGAAAGAGAAGAGGAAATGAAAGATACAGAAGCAGATCTCCACGATGCAGAACGGGGACGAGCTGTCCAGGGGCGTCCCGCCAAAGACAAAACACGTTTAGTTACTGAGGGTACGGTTCCTACTGGGAGCGACAGACAGACACCGATTGGTTTATACCTGTATATTATGTTCGTCTGCTCCTGTTGGCTGAAAACGATATTTATGACGAGGTGGGTTTCAGGGCGAAATGATTTTTATTTGTTTAGTCGAGATGTAAACGGGTTTCGACATTAGTGATAATAAATAAGGACTGCAGGTAAACATTTTGAGGACAATTAGTCTGGGATTCTTAATTTGGAGAAGCAAAAAAAATAAAAATAAAAACTAACGCAGGGAGTGTACTGTAACAATGTATAACCCTCTGACCTGGACATGGTGGATATGACCTTGAAGAAAATATAGATACTAATCTTTAAGCTTTTTATTTTAGTGATTATATTTTCTGCAGGGTGGCATGGTGGCTGAGTGATTAGCATGTTCTCCTCTTAGCGCTAGGGATTCCAGGTTCGAATCCCAATCTGAGTTTCCATGTTCTCCCTGTGTCCACATGGGTTTCCTCCGGGTTCTGCGGTTTTCTCCCAAAGTCCAAAAACATGGATCACGGTCAATTGAATTCTCCAAATTGCCCCATATAGATTGTGTGTGCCCAGTGATAGATTGGCGCCCTGTCCTGGGTGTATCTGCCCAGTGCCCAAGACGTTCTCCCCTGGATGGGCATGAGGAACACCCCCCCCCCCCCCCCAGTGACCCTAGTAGAGGATAAAGCCGAAGATAATGGATGAATATTTTCTGCATTTGTCTTTGTTTAAGGGGCATCTGTAACCCCATAAAGATACCATAAAGATATACTTGTAGTTCTACAATTATATTTTGTAGTCCATCTGTTTGTGGACTACAGTACATACGGTGTACGACCCCTTTACTCCTATTTGGTGGATGCATTATTCCTATCCCAGCAGTGTCACTGAGGTGGAGAAATGAAACTAACAACCAATAGCCCTAAAAATACACCAGCCCCTAAAGGAACAACTTCCCCATCAACTGCCACTAAAGGTTCTATCAACAGCCTCCAAAAGAAGGACTGCCTCAATGATGGCCCCTAAAGGAATAACTCCCCACATTGATGGCCCATCAACCGTGAGTCCCTAGCGCTAAGCCACCGTGCCACCCCACCTTAAAAATGAATCTGTAAAAATGAAATTAAAGGTAAACTCTATCATTTACTTCTCATGCTTTAATTTTAGTTTGTGATGATCTTAGCATCACTGCCTCACTCCCCAGCACAACACCCCAGAAGTGATTGAAAAAGATTATAGGCTTCAAAGTAATCTCATAACTGCTCATCACTGTGTCCCAAATTGAAAGCAGAGCAGTTCTTATTATTCTTAATATCATTATTAATGAGCCAAAATCTTAAGCGTTAACATTAACGCATCATTACCGCATCAGACGCACAAGCACCCTTTCAAAATCTTACAATGCGCTCACTGGGTTCTGCCGTCTCCACTGCACTCTGATTGACAGCTGGAACCCAGCTCTCTTCACGTTTTCATTCTCCTGTGCTCTTTTCGTCCTCGTTGTCTTTACTGATAAAATACCATTAGCACCAAAAGTGCCTTTTCACATAAAAGCAACATCTTAATTACTTTCAGTGGCCGGATTCTCATTTCATTTATCTACAAGACGGATTCCGATCGGCGTTGATTGAAGCTGTAGTGCCTTCATTCTTCTTCTCGGATGGAATTTAAAAGTCCTTTCACGCTCCTGACTTTTTAAGAGTTCATTTACAGAAAAAAAACCCTGGCTCATTTATTCATTACAGCCAGCGTTTTCCCATGAACAGGATTTGTCCCGCCTCTTTTCTACTAAACTATTATCAGTACAGAAAGTGGACTGCTGTGTAATTAGCTTAACAGTAGAGGTGAGCGCCTTGCTCTCATAGTGCTACATCATCTGTTTTAGTCCATCCATCCATTATCTTCCTCTTTATCCAATATTAGGGTCGCAGAGGGGGGGGGGGGTTACCCATGCCCATCCAAGGGAGAACATTTATGGCGCTGGGCACACCCAGAACAGGGGGGGGCAATTTATCACTGGATACACACTCACACACACACTCTATACGGGGCAATTTGGAGAACTCAATTGATTTGATCCATGTTTTTGGACTGTGGGAGGAAACCAGAGAACCCTGAGGAAACCCACGTGGACACGGGGAGAACATGGAAACTCCACCCAGATGGGGATTCGAATCGGAAATCCCTAGTGCTCAGAGAAGAACATGCTAACCACTAAGCCACCATGCCGCCCAACGGTTTTAGTCTTTTATTTTTTTCAAATTGGACAAAGCTTCGTGTATTAAACTGAATTACGGTAAATTATGAAAACTCTGATTGTCACAACTAGTTAATGAGGCTGCTGCTTATTTCTGATTGGTTCTCTGTTCTCTAATGGTCAGAAAGCCAATAGTACAATCACATAACAGGTAGAATTTGGGTGATGGACTGTTTGTCAGTTCTGTAGTGACACTGATGTGGTGAGGTGGTTCTAGAGGTCATCAGTGTGGAGGTCGTTTTTTAGGGGCTGTAGATGAGGCTGTCATTCCTTTAGGGATCATCGGTGGGGAAGTTGTTCCTTTAGTGGCAGGTGCATTTTTATGGCTATTGGTTGGTAGTTTCATTTGTCCACCTCAGTAACATTGCTGGGATAGAAATAATGCACCAATAAAATAACCCCTGCTCTGTGGTGGTACTATTTGGGTTCTGAAGTATGTACTGTAGAACACTAACAGATGGACTACAGAATGGAACCGTAGAACTACAAAGTCCATCATTACAGGAAGTGGAACTGAGAACATGGACAATAAGTGGAGCAAAAAGGGGGCGTGTGCAAACTTTTAACTGATGCTGTGTGTGTGTGTGTGTGTGTGTGTGTGTCTCCATCCAGCCATTATCTCCCTCTTTATCCTCTACTAGGGTCGCGGGGGGCGTTCCCCATGCCCATACAGGGGAAAACACTTCGGGCGCTGGACAGATACACCCAGGACAGAACACCAATCTATCACTGGATACACACTCACTCACACAAACACACTCTATATGGGGCAATTTGGAGAATTCAATTGAACTCTATTCATGTTTTTGGACTGGGAACTGGGAATCCCCAGCACTGAGAGGAGAACATGCTAAGTCACTGTGCCGCCCGTGTGTGTATATATGTATATGTGTGTGTGTAATTAATATATATATATATATATATATATAGGGCGGCACGGTGGCTTAGTGGTTAGCACATTCGCCTCTCGGCGCTAGGGATTCCCGGTTTGAATCCCCATCTGGGTGGAGTTTCCATGTTCTCCCCGTGTCTGCGTGGGTTTCCTCTGGGTTCTCCGGTTTCCTCCCACAGTCCAAAAACATGGATCAAGTCGATTGAATTCTCCAAATTGCCCCCTATAGAGTGTGTTTGTGTGAGTGATTGTGTGCCCAGCGATGGATTGGTGCCCTGTCCTGGGTCAATCTGCCCAGCGCCCGAGACGTTCTCCCCTGAATGGGCATGGGGAAACCCACCGCGACCCTACTAGAGGATAAAGCGGGAGGGGTAG
>JAFMOD010000602.1:845303-859622 GCA_019802435.1 Corydoras maculifer | reverse complement strand
ACACACACACACACACACACGCTTGTGATGTGAGCATGCATGCCCAGAGCAATAGGCAGCCCTATGTACAGCACCCGGGGAGCAACTGGGGTTAGGTGCCATGTCCAATGGCATTACACCCATAGTATTCGGTGGGAACAGAGGTCAAACCAGGGACCTTCAGGTCGCAAAGCTGGTTCCTTAGCCACAAGCCTATGTCCTTCCAGTGGAGATCGTTTCAGGCGCTAGGCAGATACCCCAGGACAGGGTCCAATCTATCATTGAACACACACTACATAGGGGCAATTTAGCAGACATTACTTTACCTTATTAATCAAAAATAAGGTTATTGTAATGCTCGCTTAATGGAATCCTCTAAATGAAGCCATATTTATCTCACGTCCTGATTTTCTCTCATTAACTCTGCACTAACATTTCCTCCTCTTTATCAACACAGATTTAAATCGTGCCTTCATGTGAATTTTTATTTTGGCCGTTTGCCATTTCAACCATTAGCTGGAATCTCATTAACATCTCATTGATATTGACCTTAATCCATGGTGTAAAGCCACACATTAGAACTTGTAAAGAACCCTTAACTCAGATCTTCATCGGGAGGCTGAAGCAACCTTCAGTTCTTGGCTTCTGCATTAAAGGGAATTTGAAGTTCCACCAATCTGTCATTTGGGATTCGGGTTAAAAAATATACAATCTGAAAACATTTCTGTCCATTACAGATGCCATGGTGGTGTAGTGATCAGCACGTCTTCAAATCCTGATCTGGGTGGGGTTTCCATCTTCTCCCCGTGTCGATGTGGGTTTTCTCCCACAGTCCAAGAACGTGGATTTAAGGTGAAGTGGCTGCTTAAATTGCCTCTATGTAAACTACACCTATATATTTATATCCAACTATAAAGCATGTGTCTTTGTGAGTGTGTGGTCAGTGATGGATTGGCACCCTGTACTGGGTGTATCTGCTCAACGCCCAAAACACTCCCCTGGATGGGCCTGGGACCCCCCCCCCCCCTTTCCCCGTGACCCTAGGACCTAGTACAACGTAATAAGATGAGATGAGAAGTTCTCAAAGACATTAATGGACCATATTGGTGCTTAATATATTCTTAAATCTGCTTCCTAATATGATGGAAGTCTTTATTCATTCATTCATTATCTTCAGCATTATCCTCTATTAGGGTCGCGGTGGGGTTCCCCATGCCCATCCAGGGGAGAACATATCGGGTGCTGGGCAGATACACCCAGGACAGGGCGCCAATCTATTGCTGGGCACACACTCACTCACACAAACATACTCTATAGGGGGCAATTTGTAGAACTCAATTGACTTGATCCATGTTTTTGGACTGTGGGAGGAAACCAGAGAACCCGGAGGAAACCCACGCGGACACAGGGAGAACATGGAAACTCCACCTTTAGTGCACCATTTGAACCGGGAATCCCTTGTGCTGAGAGTCGAACGTGCCAACCACTAAGCCACCGTGCCGCCTGGAAGTCTTTAATTAAAAAAAAAAAAAAAAAAAAAGGCATGTAATGCAAATCCTTAGCTCTACTGCAGACGGACCGTACAAACTTTTTAAACAAAGTATATTCTGTAGGCTGCATTTATTCTGCTGGGGAAAAGCAGGTGTGTAAATATATTCCATTATTATTAAGCACATCTTTAATATTAAAATGATCAAATTTGTTTGTTTTCTGATT
Organism: Corydoras maculifer; assembly: GCA_019802435.1. Lineage (NCBI taxonomy): Eukaryota > Metazoa > Chordata > Actinopteri > Siluriformes > Callichthyidae > Corydoras > Corydoras maculifer. Next base: position 857,927 of record JAFMOD010000602.1, on the reverse strand, counting down.
TTATGTATATTTAAAGCCATTATAAATCTATTTCTTAAGCACTTATTGTAATAAAATGCGAGAAATATAAATAATCTCGGTATGACGGCAGCTCAAACTAATGGCGAGCAGCATGTGTGCGTTTCCTGCATATTTATAACTCTTGAATCAGTAGCACTGTGTGCAGGTCATGAACCAGGCTGTCATGATCGGCTTATCTGAAATGCCATCGAAAATTTAAGAACTGTAGCCAGCCGTGAGGAAAGCACGTTTCAGCAGCAAGATTTTCTCTTGATTTGTTTAAAGGGCATCCATTCTGCGTTCTGCGGTTTCTGCTTTCCTTAGAAGGAGCGTTAATAAAAGAACCGCATGACCGTCCAGGTGTAACACGCAAAAGGTGCCATGACCCCCACTAATGACCACCTATGGGAAGGTGTATTTGTGTATAAATATATATGTAGTAGCAGGCAAACATTAGGCCATGCCCCCTTCTGGCTTTATTGTTTCCTCCTCCCATCATATAGATGGAATTTGTAGTTTTATAATTACAGACTGTAGTCCATCTGTGTTCTTTGTTGTTGTTAGTCCCCTGTTGGTTCGCTGCTGGGATAGGAGTAATGCACCCACCAAATAACCCCTGCTCTGTGGTGGTACTATTGGGGTTCTGACCATTAGAACAGAATAAAGGGGGCATACACAATATGTACTGTAGAACACAAACAGATGGACTACAGAATGGAATTGTAGAACTACAAAGTATGTGGAACTTAGAACATGGATTGTTAGTCCCCTGTTGGTTCGCTGCTGGGATAGGAGTAATGCACCCACCAAATAACCCCTGCTCTGTGGTGGTACTATTGGGGTTCTGACCATTAGAACAGAATAAAGGGGGCGTACACAATATGTACTGTAGAATACAAACAGATGGACTACAGAATGGAATTGGAGAACTACAAAGTAAGTGGAACTTAGAACATGGATTGGTGGAGCAAAAAGTGGGCGTGGCTAAACTTTTCATTGGTACTGTGTATATCTTCTAAAACATGCTGTAGAGCATTATTGTTGAATAAAGAGGTGGCTATTCAGAGATTGTTCGTACTGTAATTATAAATAACTTTATTATTATGCCTGGATGAAAAGTGATTCCATACCCATCCATCCATTATCTTTTGCTTTATCCTCTGTTAGGGTCGTGGGGGGGCGGGGGTTCCCCATGCCCATCCAGGGTAAAACGTCTCGGGCGCTGGGCAGATATACCCAGGACAGGATGCCAATCTATCACTGGATACACACTCACTCACACACACACACACACACTCTATATGGGGCAATTTGGAGAATTCAATTCACCTTGATCCATGTTTTTGGACTGTGGGAGGAAACCGGAGAACCTGGAAGAAACCCACGTGGACATGAGAACATGGAAGCTCCACCCAGATTGGGCTTCGAACTGGGAATCCCTGTCGCTGAGAGGAGTACATGCTAAACACTAAGCCATTGAGAAATAACAGAACATCATAATGAAAGAATAAGGCCAGCAGTCCGAGGTAAACACTGAGCTTGCGGTGTGTCCCTGAGTCGTGGTTAAAGCTCCTCGTCTCTCTTTAATGAATCAGATCAGACTGAAGTCAGGAGGTGATTGAAATGACTATTTCTGCTCAGCCGTATTACGTTTCTTCAAAAACGAGGTGTGCTGCGTTCGGCTGAGTGAAGACTCACTCGCGCCGTTTTCTCCGTACAGCAGATCGATTTTTGAATACCATCTTTGCTGCCAATGCCTGGAGTCATAAAGATGGAGCTCATGCATATTTTGGCCGTTTTTCAAGCTATTTTAGCTTTTCCAATGTCTTCTTGAGTGAGCCCCCCCCCCCCCATTATGGCCCACTTGCATGAGTGTCATTGACTTTGTGCCATTACAACACTAGTCCGCTATCAAAATAATGAGCCGAAGTCGTTTCCAAATGGTTATGTTCAACATCTGCATCGAGGAACCTTAAGAGTTCTTGCTGTAGCTGGAATAGTTCCCGTGGGCTGTGATGCAAATGCCCCAACATGTCAGTTTGGTCTTATTCCTCCTGATTTTCCTTTTTTAAAATCTAAAATCTAAAAAAAAAATTTTTAAATGTTATGCTATCTGCTGTAGCCAATTTCAAATTAAAAGACTTCAGCCCTTGATGGGAGATTTATGAAGTTGAGATGGCGGAAAAACGGTCGTAACTCGGTGGAATTGGTTAACGAGTAAAAGCTGAGACATGTTATCTGATGGGATTTATTATTCAGTAGAGTACCCTGAACTTCCCATGAACCCATGGGCTTTTAGAGGCGTGCTTATATAAGATCAATAGGCATACTCAGACACCAAGGTCACCCTGTTTGCTGCCTCCCAGACAGAATGACCACCATTAGCATTGATTTTGCTGTAAATCCTCAGGTCACAGATTGTCTCAGACTGCTGGATGGCGGTGGGCAATGATTTTCCAATCATCTATCTAACGTTAGCACTTAATAAAGTAACCCTCTGCTTATTTATTACCAAACTTTGGTACTAAATGAACATGTCCTATAATGCATCATGTATGCGTTTCTAAATTGAGCTTGATGCAGCATGTGATGCAGATTACATGAGCCTGCACAGGTTCATTAGCCAGATTAAAGAAGGCACATAATCTTAATCTTAATCTTAGTTCTTCTACTGAGATCCTGGCTAAAAATACCAGCAACCTCAGAGAGAAGACAATCCAGGACCTTGATGACTGCCGCCTTCGATTTAATGCCTTTTTGATCGATTCTGTAAAACTGCAACTAATTTGTTAAATATCAATAATTTAAAATATCCATCCATCCATTATCTTCCGCTTTATCCTTTACTAGGGTTGCGTGGGGGTTCCTCATGCCCAGTTCTCCAGGGGAGAACGTTTCAGGTGCTGGCAGATACACTTAGGACAGGACGCCAATCTATCACTGGGCACACACTCACACAAACACACACACTATATGGGGCAATTTGGAGAATTCAATTGACTGGAAAGGAGAAAGGAGAACATGCTTAACACTAAGCCACCACGCCGCCCTGATTTAAAATATATTTTTTGCAAATGTTTAAACACTTTGCACAATTAACATAAAAATGGGTAACTTGTATATAACTTATATATATATATATATATATATATATATATATATATATATATATATATATATATATATATATATATATATATATATATATAACATATAAAACATAATATTAAGTTAATAATTTAACCTTAAATATTGTAGGGGGTGGCATGGTGGCATAGTGCTTCCGCCTCTGTGCTTCCATGCCCCCCCCCTCATGTCAACATGGGTTGTCTCCAGGTTCTCTGGTTTCCTCCCAGATTTAAAGGGTTTTGACTGCTCTACATTGCCCCTATAAAGTGTGAGTGTGTTCCCACCGATGGATTTGCACACTGTCCTTTGGAACGACCCAGGGCCCAAATTGTTCCTCCTATTCTCATTCCCTATCTTGCGCTTAATACTCTACAAGGATCATGTGAGGGTTCTTCATGCCCATCCAGGGAAGAAGATTTCGGGTGCTGGGCACACACTTATTCACACTATATATAAGTTTTAGCAGCCAAGTCACCTTGAATCCATATTTTGTGCAGTTCAATAGGTCAGTAAGGTGTAGCTAAAGTGTTAGGGTCTGTGGTTCCAGCATACCATGCTGCATTTTATAAAGACTGTATTTTGTATCTTGAAATCAAACCCTGTCTGATACGAAAACCAAAATAAATAACACTCTAAAAACTATTCTGCCACCAAACTTCCCCGCAGTACATCCAGGTGATCATTAAAGACAGACATCATTCCGCGCTCTGCTCGTTTTTCTAAAATGCTAGTTTTTCTGAGTCCCACCAGGATCAGCATGCAGCGACATCTAATGTTCCCCGAATGCCAACCCTGTACCCCATCGCTCTCTGGAAATCACCATTCTCAGATCTCATAGTCCTGTCCCCATCCCCACACCCCCCAGCTGCTCCGGAACGCCAGTTCTGCGCTAATCACAGTCCCTTCGGCGTGCGAGGGTCTATGGATCGCGCCAAATAACTGAATACTGAGCATTTAGAACGTGGCTGATGAGAAGCCGGACCATGGGGACAGAGTGAGGCTGTGTTTTCTGAAAGATAAGAACTGCTTGCTGATGCTTCACCCAAAATGCGCTGCAGTTTCTGGGAGCAGAAGCTCCAAATTGCTCAGTGTACAAGAACCTGATTTGTCATTTTTCTGATGCCTCGTCTTAATAACCGCCATTTATCTGAACAGTTCATCAAACACAGAGTTTAAAGTATGCGATCGCTTCAACACAATACTCTGTGAGCTCGTTAGATATTCTGTTTCTAAATCCCAGACCGCTTTTCTTCCTTAATGCTGGATTTTTTTTGTGTGTCTGATGGAATATATTTTTCTGTTTCTGAGATCAGACGCTCTTGCTTGCTTTTTAATTCTCCACATCGTACACCACACAGAGAAAACAGACTACCAGACCAAATTTCACACTTTAGAACTCACTCATTTCCTAAAAATACGATGCATTTTACTTTTTCAGATTTATTTTCTTTATAAAAGAAAATCGAGCAAATTATTTATAAAGATCTGCAAGTAATTATTTTTAATATAAACGATTCTCATAGATGATGAAGCTTATTGATGCAAAACGTGAAGTTAACTTGGAATACCAGATGAATGTACCTGTGCCCACGCCCCTTTCTTGCTCCCTTATCTATTTCCATCTTGGCTGACTTTAGTCCCTGTTGGTATTCTGTTCTCTATTGGTCAAGCATCACGGAACAGGTAGAATTTGGGTGGTGGATTGTTTATTGTCAGTTCTGCAGTGACACTGATGTGGTGAGAGGGTTTTAGTGCAGCAGTGCTTTACCTCAGTGACACTGCTGGGATAGGAATAATGCACCCACCAAATAACCCCTGCTCTGTGGTGGTACTATTGGGGTTCTGACCATTAGAACAGAGTAAAGGGAACGTACACAGTATGTACTGTAGAACACAAACAGATGGACTACAGAATGGAATTGAAGAACTACAAACTCCATCTTTACAGAAAGTGAAACTGCGAACATGGATATAAGTGTGATAAAAAGAGGGTGTGGCCAAACTTTTGACTGATATTGTTTGTCCGCATAGTTTTAATAAACAAATAAAAATTCAATTGAAATTAATATAATATTGTAATAAATAATATTGTTTTTCGGGCAGCACAGTGACTTAGTGTTTAGCATGTTCTCCTCTCAGCAGTAGGGATTCCCGGTTCGAATCCCGATCTGAGTGGAGTTTCCATGTTAACCCCGTGTCAAAACCCGCGTGGGTTTCCTCCAGGTTCTCCGGTTTCCGCCCACAGTCCAAGAACATGGATCAAGGTCAATTGAATTCTCCAAATTGCCACAAATAGAGTGTGTCTGTGTGAGTGAGTGTGTTCCCAACGATAGATTGGCGCCCTGTCCTGGGTGTATCTGACCAGCGCCCGGGACGTTCTCCCCTGGATGGGCATGGGGAACCTGTGCAAGATATGGATGGATATTGTTATTCATCCGTTTTGATATTAAATGCCGTTTTCATTCAATCTACATTTCAAAATTATTGTATCGTAACAAAGCCAATATATTTCAAGTAAATCTGACATTCACCCGGACACTGTTCTAAACATGCGCTGGAACGTAGTGTGACTGCAGCAACCGATTTTAAAAGAGATTAGAGAACAAAGCTGAGCTGTAGCTTCTGCCACGTTATATAACCGATGTAATGGTACCAAGGATGCGCTGTGTGGTTCAGTCAGCTGAAACCTCTGCCCATTAAAATCCAATGCCTGACTGGCACTTCGGAAAGGATGAACTGTAAACACCCAGCCGGCAGATGTATTACTAGAAAAGTGATGGAAAGCGACGAGGAAGGCTTTTCCTTCAGCACCAATGCCAGAGAGATGCTGCTCCAACAGGGAGCTTGTCATCAGTCTTTAAGGTTAGAGAGTCACAGTAATGACACCTGCAACACCGCGGAGGAGAGAGACTCCACCCACACAATCCGGCGAGCGAGCGACACTTCCAAAAACATAAACATGGTGTGATGTCAGGACGTAGTATTTCTCTTGTAATTTGCCCTCCTTTAGTAATCTGTCAGAATCTGCCCTCACCGGCCATTTTATTCGGTTAGTTTGCACTCACTGTCTGTTTTTTTAGTTCCGCTGATCATATAGATGGACTTTGTAGTTCGGCAAGTACATTTGTAGTCCATCTGTCCATTCTATAAGTCCATTTTCTCCATTGGCTCCCGGTAGCTGCTGCATTCACTAAAAGTCACTACAGGTACAATTAATGTTCCCTGAATGCCAACCCTGTACCCCATCACTCTCTGGAACTCCCCATTCACAGATCTTATAGACCTGTCCCTGTCCCAACAGCACATTGTCACAGAGCAGCTGTACAGTTGTATAAGCCTTTAAACCCCCAAAGAGCAAGCTGAAGCAACAGTGGCAAGAAAAAAACTCCGTTATGTTGTTTTTTTAAGGAAGAAACCATGTGAGGACCGAGGCTTAGTGGGAGATTCATCCTACTTGAGCAAGGGGGGTGGGATCAACAGTGTAGGACAGCCATATACAGATTGTGTGCTAATCAGGTGTCCGTGAAGTGCGCACACACACACACACAACACACACACATATATACACTGAGTGAGCACACATGCCTGGATCAGTGGGCAGCCCTGTACATGGCAACTGGGGTTAGGTGCCTTGCCCAAGGGCACTTCAGCCAGAGCACCTGAAGAGACCTGGAATCGAATCGGGGACTTTCAGCCCTAACCACAAGCCCACAGTTGCCCCAGTTGGTAATTAAGTAGTGCAGTACTCTGTAACGTGGTCAGTAAGTCCTTTACCAGGCAAACCCTCCCCTCCTGCAACCATAATGCCTAGAATAGGATTAAGTGGAAGATAATGAGATGGCAGGATGACTCCAGGATGACACACACTGAGTAAAGTGAGCACACATGCCTGGATCAGTGGGCAGCCCTGTACATGGCACCCGGGGAGCAACTGGGGCTAGGTGCCTTGCCCAAAGGCACTTCAGCCAGTGTACTTGAAGAGACCAGGAATCGAATCAGGGACTTTCAGCCCTAACCACAAGCCCACAGTTGCCCAAGTTTGTAATTAAGTGATGCTGTTCTCCGTAATGTACAGTAAATCCTCTACCAGGCAAACCCACCCCCTCCTGCAACCATAGTGCGTAGAACAGGATTAAGTGGAAGATAATGAGATGGCAGGATGACTCCATGATTTTCTGTTGGAAGTTATTTGTTCTATGCTTTCATTTAAGAGTAGATTTGAGATTCTAAATTGTACAAAATCACATGTTGTAAAACTTGCCTTGCCGTGATCTGAACTGTGTCTCTGTGTTTAAGTTTAAGCCCTTTTTGCATTTTTGACTGCAGATTTAAATCATGTGTAATTACACAAGTGTGGTTTATTCTGCAGCCACTTAAGCGCTCTAACGGCCAAGACTTTAAATAAGTTAAAAGAAGTAAAAGTTTGAATTCCCCCGCAGTCACGTTTCTGAATGCATTGTGTTCCAGCGTGACCTCTCTGCTTCGCTGCACAGCGAGAAACGAGTGGCAACTCAAATCTGGTGCTTTATTGACCCGCTGTGACGCATGCTAAAACGTTGCGAGCATTTTTTCCTCTCTATTACACTTAAATTATTCTGTTCGATATTGAGGCAAAGCCATTAGCAGCGAGTCCCCTAAGTGACTCACCTGAATGTTCAGTACTCATTAGGACTGTTTGCTTTAAACTGCAATATAATGCATTATCTGGGGACCCTCGTTAAAATGTGAAGTCCATATGGTTTGGCTAATTGACATCAAATCGAAAGTGGGATGCTTTCATACCTCCTGCGGATGGAAGTGCAATCTGGCATCAAAACATTGTTGTTTATTTTTTTTTATCAAATTTAATCATTAAATTGACGGTGGCTTAGTGGTTAGCATGTTCTCCTCTCAGCGCTAGGGATTCCCAGTTCAAATCCCCATCTGGGTGGAGTTTCCATGTTCTCCACGTGTCCACGTGGGATTCCTCCAGGTGCTCCAGTTTATTCCCACTGTCCAAAAACATGGATCAAGGTCAATTGAGTTCTCCAAAATGCCCCATATAGAGTGTGACTGTGTGAGTGAGTGTGTGTCCAGCGATAGATTGGCGCCCTGTCCTGGGTGTATCTGCCCAGCGCCCAAAACGTTCTCCCCTGGATGGGCATGGGGAACCCCCCCGCAACCCTAATATAGGATAAAGCGGAAGTTAATTAATTAATGAATAAATGAATTTAATTCTTGGCGGCACGGTTGCTTAGTGGTTAGCATGTTCTCCTCTCAGCGCTAGGGATTCCCGGTTCGGATCCCCATCTGGGTGGAGTTTCCATGTTCTCCCCGTGTCTGCGTGGGTTTCCTCCAAGTTCTCCGGTTTCCTCCCACATAGAGTGTGTCTGTGTGAGTGAGTGTGTGTCCAGTGATGGATTGGCGTCCTGTCCTGGGTGTAAATGCCCAGCGCTTGAAACGTTCTCCCCTGGATGGGCATGGGGAACCCCCACACGACCCTGATATAGGATAAACCCTGGATGGATGGAATTTAATTCATTTATTTTACCCTCATTTGATACAAAAGCTGAGTTTTGAAGGAACCTTTCCTGCAGAGCCAGCTGGAGGGTTTTGTCCTAGCCATCATCACGCAGAACATCACATTTGAACATGGGATGTGGGCTGCGATTGTTTTAAGTGTGAACATCTGTGTGAATTCTGCTGGATAAAAAGGGGAGAGTGGGAGTTCGTGTTTCAGCTTTTGTTCCCGTACACTTGTTTTCCCCACGAGCCTTTTTATTGCAGCCGTGACCATGGAGGACATTAATTAAAGGCGTGTGAGGACGGGATAACTGCGCAGATGCGAGCGTGTGGATGTTGTGACATGCATGGCAGCTGACCCTCGGAAATCAGAGGAATCATCTATAATATGATGTAATCATATACCATGTAGGGAGGTTAGGTCCAACCTATGATTGAAGAGGCCCATGTGGGGAAAGGACAATTGGAGGCGGGTCTTTTGTTCCAACATTAACGGAACCAGGCAGCGCAGAATCCTACACAATGTGTGATGCAGCTGAAATGCAGACATCGTGATGTCAGTGAACCCACAACCAGCTGTTAACCAACACATCATGGTTTCCTCTTCAATCACAGCAACACTAGCTTATCACAAACACCTGTGAGCTCATGTATATGTTTCTGTATACGCACTGCCCTTCATAATTTTTCTTCTTTTTCTACATGAATCTGTAGTACATCTGTGTCTCTATTACTATTACTCTAAAAGATTATTTGTGGGGTCAGATGTTACAAGGTTTTAAAAACAGTTATATAACAATTATAACATCATTTTCAGAGATAACATTTAGCAAACACAAATGTTTTTAAGGTTTATGATGCGTACGAATGTTCTTGGAACATCTAATCACATTTACAAAGGCTTATTACAAGTGCCATAAAGCATTATGAATATTTTATATATATATATATATATATATATATATATATATATATATATATATATATATATATATATATATATATATATATATATATGCCCAGCGATAGATTGGCGTCCTGTCCTGGGTGTATCTGCCCAGCGCCCGAAACGTTCTCCCCTGGATGGGCATGGGGAGCCCCACCGCGACCCTGATATAGGATAAAGCGGAAGATAATGAATGAATGAACATATATGTATATGTATTTAAAAAATCATAAACTGCTGTAAACAATAGCCTCCACTTTTAATGAAACTAGCTCAGAGGTCTTAGATCAAGGCAATGAACCCTTTGACCTGACACTAACCATCAAAGTGGCTTTGGATGAAGGCATCTGCTTAATGATATATATGTAAATAGTAAAGTCCCAATATATAATAGTACACACACACACACACCTATGTACAATCTGTGCTTTCAGAGGGACTTTCAGAGGTCAACACTTCTGATCCTTTGATATTCTGTCATGTTGAATTTGCATTTGGTCATTTAGCAGAAGCTGTCATCCAAAGGGGTCAGAACACAGGGTTGAGGCAGCATCCCAGATGCAATAAGGGTTAAGGGCCTTGCTCAAGGACTCACATTGGAGATGTCAGTGAATCTGGAATTTGAACCCAGAGCCTTCAGATTGATTGTCCAAACACATTAACCACCAAGTTACCACACCTTTCATATATTACTATACTATATTGTATAATTATCACATATCACTCTCACATAGTGATAATACTATATATTATATTATGTTTATTCCATAAATAATTCAATGTGATTTTTCAGTCAGATGAAAGTTGCAGTCCAGACATAGTGACGCCGAGCGCTAACATGCACTTCCATTTAGTTGAATATGATTACCTTCCTCTCAAAGAATAAAACCAAACAAATAAAGTTAGACTTTTCCGGAATCCGCGATTACAGCACTGAAATAAAATAATAAAAACAACCTAAATACACTTAGTTTAAAACTTGGCTTTTAGAACGTGCCATGGATTTGTGGCCCCGTTGCTGTTACTCTTGGGGTGAGCTTTGGCGCACATCCAATAAAGATATAATGAGCTGTCACATGATGATGTATAGTGGGCGCATTAATCAAATTTTAATCATCAAATAATAATTAAGTACAATCATCAGTGAGAATTCAATAATCAGGAGGAGGGTGTAGCGTAATCTGACGGGGGGACGAGGGATGGGGGGTTGGGGATTGTGAGAGAATTTAACAGTGATGGCATTTGCGTTAGTGCGTTTGTTTAAAATCTAAGGAATCCTCCCGAATCCGACTCGCATGGATGTGAAAGTAGACTGTGTATGTGTTTTTGGAAGTTCAGGACATGCTTCATGGAGTTTCAGGATGGTGGATTTGTACCTGCAGTCCAATCTCTGAGCCAGCTGTTCAGAGTCAGCAAGCTGGCCTTTAATCAAAGAACAGTGTCTTTTTAAAAACACATTATAATTAAATTATTAAATAATAAGATTTTTTTCTCGGTCACTCGAGAAAAAGGGGGGGGGGGGCTCCCATGCCCATCCAGAGGGGAACATTTAGGGCGCTGGGCATATACACCAAGGATAGGGCACCATTCTATCACTTTACACACTATATAGGGCAATTAAAAGCAGACAATGCACTTTCAAATCCATGGTTTTGGACTGTGGGAGGAAACCGGAGAACCTGGATTAAACCAATAGGGAGAACATGCAAACTCCACCCAGATTGGGATTCAAACCTAAATATTATAAGGTAACATTTATAAGGTAACAAAGGAAAACATTTTTTGTAAATCTGCTTTGTACTGAAATGCTATTACACAAAATATTAATCTTATGTTATATGTTTTGCTGCTGGATTTGCTCGACAGGTTAATTCATATATTAAAAAATATAAATTCATATATTATAAATATATTATATATATATATATATATATATATATATATATATATATATATATATATATATATATATATATATATATATATATATATATATATATATATATATAAAGCTCAAATAATGAATCAAAAAGCATCCAGAGTACATTCATTCATTGTTCATTATCTTCTGCTTTTATCCTCTATTAGGGTCGCGGTGGGGTTCCCCATGCCCATCCAGGGGAGAACGTTTCGGGTGCTGGGCAGATACATTCAGGACAGGGCGCTAACCTATCGCTGGGCACACACTCACTCACTCACACACTCTACATGGGGCAATTTGAAGAACTCAATTGACTTGGTCCATGTTTTTGGACTGTGGGAGGAAACCGGAGAACCCGGAAGAAACCCACACGGACACGGGGAGAACATGGAAACTCCACCCAGATGGGGATTCGAACCGGGAAACCCTAGTGCTGAGAGGCGAATGTGCTAACCACTTAGCCACTGTGCCGCCGTATCTAGAGTACAGTACAATATTTTTAATGGCTGGTTTTAAAAAAACATGGAGTGAGGGAGTGAGATCAGGGAGTCAGGCAGTGTTTGAAAGACGGGGAGGGTGGCAGTCATGGTGCTGTCGGGTCAGAGAGGGGAATCTTATAATTAAGGCTTAATGGGAAGTCAGTGAAGGTTTTTAAGGACAGAGGTAATGTGGTTACAGACTGCTGAGTGAGTGATGGGAAAGGATTTAAAGTTCCCAACCAGCTGAACTAATAACTGTAGTTTATAAATCAACATTATTTTTAAATACAAACTTATACATTCGATCATCATTACACTCACCGGCCACTTTATTAGGTCCAACACACATTTTTCATTTTATAAGTTCCACTTAAATAGATACAAGTTGTAATTCTGTAATTAGAAGTCCATTTATTTCCTTTTGAGCATTCTAAGCATTGAAAAAGCGAGTGTTGATGAATCCCCACATTGTGGTGACACATTGGTGTTCGTTTGGATCTGATTGGATCAGACACAGCAGTAATGTTGGAGTTTTAAACATCTGTGATGGTTCTGGGGGATGTCTGAACAGAGTAAATGGGACTAACATGGTATGTAAAGAAACAGAGGAGACTGTACTGTACAATCTGTGACTGCAGAACCACAAA
>JAFMOD010000602.1:828443-841132 GCA_019802435.1 Corydoras maculifer | reverse complement strand
AGAGAGAGAGAGTGTGATAGTGTGTGTATGTGTGTGAGAGAGAATGTGTGTTTGTGTGTGTAAGAGAGAGAGAGTGTGTTTTCGTGTGTGTGTGTGAGAGAGAGAGTGATAGTGTGTGTATGTGTGTGAGAGAGAAAGTGTGTTTGTGTGTGTGAGCGAGAGTGTGTGTTTTGTGTATGTATGTGTGTGTGTGAGAGAGAGAGAGAGAGAGAGAGAGAGAGAGTGTGTGAGAGAGAGAGAGAATGTGTGTTTGTGTGTGTAAGAGAGAGAGCGAGTGTGTGTTTGTGTGTGTGTGTGTGTGTGTGTGTGTGTAAGAGAGAGCGAGTGTGTGTTTGTGTGTGTGTGTGATCGAGAGAGAGAGAGAGCGTGTGTGTGTGTTTGTGTGTGTGAGAGATTTTTAATTTAATCAGTAAAGGCGCAGTGTTTAGTATTAATTTCTACGGTTCTCATTGTGCAAATTGCATGAAAATCGGATGTTTTGGTCTTAAAGCTCGAACTTTATCTGCATTCTTTTATTAATTTAATTTTTTAAGCAAACTCATGTTTGGTTTGACATTTTTCCGTCCTGTTGCATTGCTTCTCATTCATGTTAATTTGTTTATACAAGGTTCTGCTTGTGATCATTCTGATAATTTCATGTCAGACAGACATCAGACATCTCTTACCACCAAAATATTTATTTAAATAAATTAATAGCAGAAGTTTACAGAGAAAACTCCCTACATGATGGATTTGCTAATAAGTCTGACCGCTACACATAGTACACAGCTACTATACTATACTATTCTACTATATACAGCTACTATACTAAACTACTATACGCAGCTACTATACTATACTAAACTACTATACACAGCTACTATACTAAACTACTATACACAGCTACTATACTATTCTACTATACGCAGCAACTATACTAAACTACTATACACAGCTACTATACTAAATTACTATACACAGCTTCCATACTGCTATACACAGCTACTATACTAAAGTAATATGCACAGCTACTATACTATACTATACTATGCTACTATACTACACTATAGTACTATAAACAGCTACTACACTATACTATACAGTACACAGCATTATAAGCCCAGTTTTCATCAAAACTTTGGTAATAGGATCTGGTAGTCGGCTGGGTTTATTCTGTATTATCCTCGGTGTAAACTTGACCCTGCGTCAGTCAGAGATGAGGCTGTATCCTGCCTTCAGAATCACCGTGCAGTGCACAGCTCCTTTTACTTGGTTGAACTGCTAACTGCTCTGAAACGTGAGCTGACTGTACAGTGATTTCTGTGAGGTGTCAGGAGCCAGGTGGGAACCCAGTGTAGAATCTTCATCAGGTGCTGGTTGTTCTATTTGGATTTTCAAAGTAACTCTTCATTCGAATGATTTTAATTTAAATACTACAGTTCAATTCCATTTCCATGTTCTCACCTTGTCCACGAGGGTTTCCTCCCATAGTCTAAAAACATGGATTCAAGGTAAATATAATGCTCTAAATTGCCTCATGTAGTGTGTGTTTGTGTGTGCCAGCGAAAGATTGGCATAAGAAACCCAGACAACCCCACCGCGGACATAGTAGAGGATTAAGCTAATATAATAAGATAATAAATTCAATTAAAGATATTAAACTTGGTACCTAACATTTAGAACATTTGTTGAGCAACACCTTTAAGGCAGCTCCATTGCTATACAGCTTACGAATGTAGACCTCAGTGCTGTCTCATACCACCTGCTGAGCAAAACAGGTCAGGTTCCGGAGAGGCGGCCTCATCGGGGACAGTGAGTCAACCGAAAAACAAACCTACCAAGAGACTTAAACATAATCAACAGCTGCAATTAAATGTGTGTTGCTCTGGTGATGGGATTTGTAATTAGACCAGAGGGAAGTTTCACTGTGAGAGATGTCACTTGAGCACAGAGCTGTGAACCTAAATAAAACATTTGTGAACTTAGGAGCCCAGGAAACCTGCAGAAATGGTATTAGCTTCATATCTCAGCGTGTGGACCGAAAATAATTGTGTAGTTCATACTAGAATAGTTGTATTGTATGATGTTTTATATGTGTTTGCTATTCGAATGATTGTGATTTTACTCTTAGGTTTATTTCTGACAATGTATAACAACCTTCAGCTTGTATGGCTAAGGAAGTTGAATCGTAATTGAATTTATTCCATTTTCTTTGTGACTGGCACGGTGGCTTAGTGGTTGGCATGTTCTCCTCTCAGCGCTAGTGATTCTCGGTTCAAATCCCAATATGGATGGAGTTTCCATGTTCTCGTGTCCGCCTGGGTTTCCTCCGGATTCTCCGGTTTTCTCCCACAGTCCAAAAACATGGATCAAGGTCAATTGAATTCTCCAAATTGCCCCATATAGAGTGTGTGTGTGTGAGTGAGTATGTGTCCAGTGATAGATTGGCGTCCTGTCCTGGGTGTATCTGCCCAGCGCCCGAAACATTCTCCTCTGGATGGGCGACCCTAATAGAGGATAAAGTGGAAGATAGTAGATGGACCAATTTTAAAATGGACATTTAAAAAGGACATGTAGTGAAAAACAGGGTGGCCCAGTCGCTTTGCATGTTTTCCTCTCAGCACTGAGGATCCAGGTTCAAATCTCAATCTGGGTGGAGTCACCATGTTCTCCCCGTGTCTGCATGGGTTTCCTCTGAGTTTTCCGGTATCCTCCCACAGTTCAAAAACCTTGGTTTCAAGGTAAATTGACTGATTTGCCCCTATGTAGTGTGTGTCTTTGTCAGAAATTGATTGGCACTCTGCTGTGTGGCTGATTGTATCTGCCCAGCATCAAGAATTTTCTCTCCTAAATGGGAATACCCCCCATGACTCTAGTAGAGGATTAAGCAGAAAATAATGAATGAACTAATTAATTTAGAGAAAAACAAACCAGATACAATCAGAATGCTGGTTGTGTGCTGGTTGTGTGTGGTGTATAGCTTGTTATGGAGTTGTACATGTGTATTATTTTACATCTAATCAATAACATACTTAAAATGTACATGAAATTGAGTGCTGTAGCTGTACATGAATATAGATCAGCAGGTTATGGTTGCTCATGTAGTGCAGCAGTCTACAGGGAGACCCATTATCAAGTCTCTAACGGTACCTCTGGCTTGGCTTTGAGAGGCAGAGTTGACACTTGGCAAGCTGATGGAAGGATGGTCAGATTGGGAATTTCACTGCCATAGCAACAAACTCAGTGTTAGCACCGGGGCAGTGGAATAGGAAGGAAAGCTTCTTGGCACAAACTGTGGCTGTAGTGTGAGAAAAGATGTGGTCGGTGCTGCACGTCTTAATAACTCCATGTGACGAGTTAACAGTGTCGGATTTAATAATAATAATAATGGGATCTTAATCCCTAATGGATAAAACAGAACAAAAAAGAAGTATTATTATTATTATTCATTCATTCATTATCTTCCACTTTATCCTCGATTAGGGTCGCGGTGGGGTTCCCCATGCCCATGGAAAACGTTTCGGGTGCTGGGCAGATACACCCAGGACAGGGCGCCAATCCATCGCTGGGCACACACTCACTCACACAGACACACTCTATAGGGGGCAATTTGGAAGAATTCAATTGACTTGATTCATGTTTTTGGACTGTGGGAGGAAATCAGGGAACCCGGAGGAAACCCACGCGGACACGGGAAGAACATGGAAACTCCACCCAGATGGGTATTCGAACCGGGAAGCCCTAGCGCTGAGAGGCGAATGTGCTAACCACTAAACCACCGTGCCGCAAGATCTAGAGTACAGTACAATAGTTTTAATGGCTGGTTTGAAAAAAAACAAGGAGTAAGGCGACCGTGCTAACCACTAAGCCACCGTGCCGCCCTATTATTATTATTATTATTATTATTATTATTATTATTATTATTATTATTATTATCCATTCATTATCTTCTAATTTATCCTCTATCAGGGTCGGGGGGTTCCCCATGCCCATCCAGGGGAGAACGTCTCGGGCGCTGGGCAGATACACCCAGGACGAGACACCAATCTATCGTTGGGTACACACTCACTCACACCGACACACTCTATATGGGGCAATCTGGAGGATTCATTTGACCTTGATCCATGTTTTTTGGACTGTGGGAGGAAACCGGAGAACCCAGAGGAAACCCATACAGACACTGAACATGGAAACTCCACCCAGATTGGGATTTGAACCTGGAATCCCCAGCACTGAAAGGAGAACACTAAGCCACTCTATTATTATTATTGTTGTTATTGTTATTATAATTATTATTATTATTGTTGTTGTTATTATTATTATCCTTCCGATTATTATTATTATTATTATTATGATTATTATTATTTTTATTATTGGATGGTACTGTTCTTGATTGTTCCGTTAAGTTGAACTTGCTCTACTCGTGTTCTCTCTGTGGCTGAGCCTCTGAAGCCTTCAGCTGAAAGGCTGGTTTTCTTGAGTATTTTTTAAGAGTAGTATTAGAAAAAAAATGTTTGCAATCAGACAGTGATCTTCTCTGTGTAAGCTGAGTCTCTGCCACCAGCGTCAGCATGCAGCCTTTTTATCTCGCAACAACCAAGGTGCCAGTCGAGGCAGGTGAGGTAGATAATTGCCCTCCAGCCCTGTGTGTTTGTGCAGAAGTGTGCCTTACAGGTCACCATAAAAAAGTATATTTAATGGTCCAGATTAAGACCCCGCCCTGCATTCTGCAACCAATAAACCCACATGAGCACCAATAAGACTTTATTTTTAAAACGGTGTTAATGCCACGTCCCCTCCTGGCTTCATTCTCCGTTTCCTCAACTTGTCATATAGATGGACTTTGTAGTTTTATAATTACAGAATGTAGTCCATCTGTGTTTTTTGTTGTTGTTAGTCCCCTGTTGGTTCTCTGTTCTCTATTGGTCAAGAGTATCACAGAACAGATAGAATTTGGGTGGTGGATTGTTTATTGTCAGTTCTGCAGTGACACTGATGTGGTGAGGGGGGTTTTAGTGCAGCAGTGCTTTACCTCAGTGACACTGCTGGGATAGGACTAATGCACCCACAAAATAACCCCTGCTCTGTGGTGGTACCATTGGGCTTCTGACCATTAGAACAGAGTAAAGGGGACATACACAGTATGTACTGTAGAACACAAACAGATGGACTACATATGTATGTATATGTGTGTGTATAGTATGCGCTGTTGTTATTGTGCGATGAGAATCCAGAGTACAACAAAACACAATGGGTTTGAAGGAAAAAAAATGTAACTCAAGGTAAAAAATTTGTGAAACATTTTTTAAAGGCAGTATAATGATAAATCCTGTCTGTATTTTGAGTTCAGTGTCTGTTCCTGCAGTCCTGATGCTTCATTCTCATTATTGTCGGATAGTTTTTTAAAATTTTTTGAATTTGCTTTAGGATTTCTGCGTGTCAAAACAACCCCCCCTCCACATTGTTGTCTCTGATAAAGACATGCCAGAGAACTATTTGCACGGCATGCGACATTTAAGCAACATTCAAATCTCTATGTTAATAAGCTGCTTTCCTGTTGTCATTTGAGCTGCTTAGTGAATTCCCGTTAGCACGCCGTTTAACAATCCCCAATCTGCTGTGGTCAGGGAGTGTAAACGAATGCCCCTGTGCTTTATAAATGAGCTGTTCAGCAAAATGGAAGCACATATTCTACTTTCACTGCAAATTTAATTGTCTGTATCCTGTGCTTTAATTTGGTTTTCTTAAGTGTACATCCGTCTTTGTTTTCAGGAGGTCCCTTTGCGCCGTAGCGGCTGGGTCGGGCCTTGGCTCTGACCCACGACTGATATCCCATTAGAAATCCTTGGCTTCTAAACAGCCACGTTAATTAATGATAGTTGTATTAACAATTATAAATACAATCCCACCCATTCACCCATTTATTCCAATTAAGTGAATGAAATTAAACTCAAATTTTCTGTAATTGAGCATGATGGTCAAACAAACGTTATTCTGATATAAATCCATCTATTATCTTCAGCTTTATCTTCTACTAGGGTCGGGGTGGGGGGTTTCCCATGCCCATCCAGGGGAGAATGTTTACTGCGCTGGGCAGATACACCCAGGACAGGGCACCAATCAATCTTTGGACACACACACCCACACACACTCACACTAACACAATTGGGAGAATTCCATTGAGCTTGATCCATGTTTTTGGACTGTGGGAGTAAACCCACGTGGACATTGGGAGAACATGTAAACTCCACCCAGATTGGGATTCGAACCGGAAATCTCTAGCACTGAGAGCAGAACATGCTAATTTCTAATCCACCATGCTGCCCTATTCTAATGTCTTCATTAAAAGATTTATTTATATACTTTGAAATGTTCAGGACTCTGTGGTGATCTCTTCATTTTGGAAAATGATCCCTTGTACAGGGTGGCATGGTGGCTTAGTGGTTTGCATGTTCTCCTCTCAGCACTAGGGATCCCTGGAATCCCTATCTGGGTGGCGTTTCCATGTTCTCCCCGTGTCCACGTGGGTTTCCTCCAGGTTCTCCAGTTTCCTCCCACAGTCCAAAAACATGGATTAAGGTCAATTGAATTCTCCAAATTGCCCCATAGATTGTGTGTCTGTTAGTGAATGTGTGTCCAGTGG
Source organism: Corydoras maculifer (assembly GCA_019802435.1). NCBI lineage: Eukaryota > Metazoa > Chordata > Actinopteri > Siluriformes > Callichthyidae > Corydoras > Corydoras maculifer. Next base: position 834,510 of record JAFMOD010000602.1, on the reverse strand, counting down.
TAGATTGGCGCCCTGTCCTGGGTGTATCTGCCCAGCACCCGAAACTTTCTCCCCTGGATGGGCATGGGGATCCCCCCACGACAAAGCAGAAGATAATGGATGGATGGATTTCTTGTACTTATAAACCCCGCTTCTGCGAGTTGACCTCAATTAATCTTATAGTTTAGGAATGACATTTATGAAGCTGTTTATAAAAGGGCGGCCTGGTGGTTAACAGGTTCTCCTTTCAGAGCTGGGCATTAGAACTTTTGTCTTCAAGCAAATAAACTCTACTTGCCCTTCAAACTTTAAGGTCGCTGCTCATTTCCCTGCAGACGCTCAACTGTGTAAAAGTCCATCAATGGGTTCGAGCGCAGGCGTGTCCCTCTGTCCCTGCTTGATAGCATTGACAAGCTTTTCACCTTAAAGCCTGCCAGCCAAACGGGATGCCAAAGAAGACAATAGACAACGGCGTGAGGAGATTGGAAGAGAGCGAGGGCGACAGATGAGTGACAGACTGACCTTCAACCAGATAAAATCTTTCCCGATCCCTTTATAGATCATTGGAGAAGAGCTGATGGCTCGGTTGGCGCCGTTTTCCAAAAGCAAATGTCAATTTTCCTTTCCTCTCAGAGCAGAATGCATTTGGTCCATTGTCCTTCATGTAAAAGGATAACAGGAAATCAAAGAGACGATCGGAAGGAGAAAGGAAGTGCATCGTGCACGCCGATGGAGTGGCCTCCGCAGGACCAGAGCTCGAAAGGCATTAAACCCAACGACAGAAAGCCGACGAGACAGGGACTGGTCCTGCCATTTAATTGACCTTCAAGCTGTCTGGGCCACTTAACCCGAAAAAAAGAAACTATTGCGGGAACATTTCGTTCCCTGGCAACAAAACACATGCATATTTAAGTGTTTTCTTCATTCCTCTGATGGGAAAATATACAGAATAAATATGAGATTAATTTTAAACAAAACAATTTACATGTTTACATTTACATACAATATTAGATATTAAACAAAATATTCACATTTTATAGAGAATCGTTGCCTGGAGTTTTGATTTGGAATCATCAGTGTGTGTAATGGAATGGAAACATTTTTTTTTCAATAATAATTTACCCTTGTGCGGCATGGTGACTTAGTGGTTAGCATGTTCTCCTCTCAGCACTAGGGATTCCTGCTTCGAATCCCCATCTGGGTGGAGTTTCCATGTTCTCCCTGTGTCTGCGTGGGTTTCCTCCGGGTCCAAAAACATGGATCAAGGTCAATTAAATTCTCCAAATTGCCCCACATAAAGTGTTTGTGTGTGTGAGTGTGAGTGTGAGTGTCCAGCAATGGATTGGCGTCCTGTCCTGGGTGTATCTGCCCAGCGTCTGAGATGTTCTCCCCTGGATGGGCATGGGGAACCCCACCGCGACCCTAATATAGGATGAAGCGGAAGATAATGGATGGATGAATGAATGAATGAACTTGAGGCCTGTGACATTCTGATTTAAATTAGCATCACATGTGAGTGACACTTATAGAGTGCATGTTTACATTTGACATCGAGACACAAAAAAAAAAAAAGAAATAACAGATCATGATCTGGGTGGAGTATCCATGTTCTCCTCATGTCCACATGGGTTTTCTAGGGGTTCTCCAGCTTCCTCCCACAGTCCAAAAACATGGATTCAAGGCAAATTGGCTGCTCAAGGCAATTCCCTATACTAAATTTCCCATATAATGTGTGTGTAAGAGTCTATCTGCCCAGTGCCCAAAACATTCTTCCCTAAATGGGCAGTGGGAACCCCAAACAACCCTAGTGGAGGATTAAGAGGAAGAGAAAGAGATGAGAAATACAAAAAACTAAATTGTAATTTAGAGTTTAAGTTTATAGCTGAGCTGCTATCATGTTGGGAATAACAACATCTACATCTGCAGCGGGGTAATCAATTCATCAATAATAAAAGCAAGCAGTACAGTGACCTACTACAAACATCCTGTATCGATGACTGTGGGTCGACTGCAGCGAGAACAAATAATTTAATATTGATGCAGATGCTAAAAAAAATTAAAAATTACATTTTGCATCTTTAAAAAAAAAAAGAACAACGCTCGGTATTGCTGTCTCATATCTGTGGCTCCAACTGGCAGCAACTCTATATCAAAGTAAAGAATCAGGAGAAAATCCTTGCAGAATTTGCCATTTAAACAACAGTGAATTGTGGGAGGGGCAGCATGGTGGCTTAGTGGTTTGCATGTTCTCCTCTCAGCACTAGGGATTCCTGCTTCGAATTCCAATCTGGGTGGAGTTTCCATGTTCTCCCCGTGTCTGCGTGGGTTTCCTCCGGGTTCTCTGGTTTCCTCACACAGTCCAAAAACATGGATTAAGGTCAAGTGAATTTTCCAAATTGCCCCATATAGAGTGTGTCTGTGTGAGTGAGTGTGTGCCCAGTGATAGATTGGCATCCTGTCCTAGGTGTATCTGCCCAGCGCCCGAAATGTTCACCCCTGGATGAGCACAGGGAACCCCCCCGCGACCCTAATATAGGATAAAGCGGAAGATAATGGATGGATGGATGGATGAATTGTGGAAATGATTATACACAAATATCCAGCTCTAAAGTCAGACTGGAGAACAGTTCTTGGCACAAAACCCAGTAAACAGTTTACAGATTGTTCGAAAAATATAAATTAATAACTACAGCTCTAGGTAATAACCTCCATCTGTCAGTTCTAATCTCTCAGGGGAGAAAATACAGACTGGTTATTTCCAGTCTCTGAGGAGCTTCAGCTGCTTTTGCTTTGGGAAAAAAATACAAAATGTGTTATTTATATCCTCCACCCTTTTCATTTGTCATATATAAGAATGTGATTCCTAAATACCTTCTATTTAAAAGCAGTTTTTCTGTCTGAAGTGCTTCCACTTACCAGCCTCTGTGAGATTGATACGCCTTCGTCTTTCTTCCCTCATTGTCTGTTTTATTAGTTTCACTTACCAAACAGTCGTCCTCTTGTCGTTTGAACCAGGAATCCCTAGCACTGAGAGGAGAACATGTCCGCATGGGTCTCCTCCTGGTTCTCCGGTTTCCTCCCACAAGTTCAAAAACATGGATGAAGTCAACTGAATTCTGCAAATTGCCCAATATAGAGTGTGTCTGTGTGAGTGAGTGTGTGTCCAGTGATAGATTGGCGCCCTGTCTTCCCTGGATGAGCATAGGGAACCTCCCCCCCCCCCCCCCGCGACCCTAATAGAGGATAAAGCTGAAGATAATCGATGGATGTATATTAGGATTTGGGCAGCATGGTGGTTTAGTGATTAACATGTTTTTCTCTCAGTGCTTGGGATTCCCGGTTCGAATACCAATCTGGGTGGAGTTTCCATGTTCTCCCTGTGTCCGCCTGGGTTTCCTGCGGGTTCTCCGGTTTCCTCCCACAGTCCAAAAACATGGATCAAGTCAATTGAATTCTCCAAGTTGCCCCATATAGAGTGTGCATGTCTGTGTGTGTAGATTGGTGCCCTGTCCTGGGTGTATCTGCCCAGCGCCTGAAACGTTCTCCCCTGGCAGGGCATGGGGAGCCCCCGTGACCCTAGTAGAGGATAAAGCTGAAGTTAATGGATGGGTGGAATGGATGGATAGGGCAACGTAGCTGGGGCTGCAATTCTATTGTTTTAAGCAAAGAACCCTGGTTCTGCTTGGTGTAGTACATCAATATCATTGCACCCCCGGAGACGTTCTCCCCTGGATGGGCATGGGGAACCCCCCCGCGACCTTAATAGAGGATAAAGCCGAAGATGATGGATGGATGGATTCATTGTACTTATGAACTCCGCTTCTACAGGTTGAGCTCAATTAATCTTATAGTAAATAATAATGTGATTTCTAAATACCTTCTATTAAAAAGCTGTTTTTCTGTAACCTGCAGCCTGGTTCCTTAAATATTTCTTAGAGCTGAAGTGCTTCCACTTACCAGCCTCTGTGAGATGGATACGCCTTCGTGTTTCTTCCCTCATTGTCTGTTTTATTAGTTTCACTTACCAAACAGTTATATAACAGTTCTCTAGTTATAAACTGTAGTCGTTTTGTTCTTCTCCATACATGGTGTATCGGATTTGTGATGGTCGTGTATAATATTTTGACCTTGAAGGCGTCACTCGAGCTGCGTGTGAAGTGGCTTCAGCTAAAGCAGATCTGTTGGTGTTATTCAAAAAAGAGTTTAATTTCCTGAGAAATTAAATCTCTTTAAATGTATTTTGTGTAACCTCACTGCTTGCTTTGTCATCGTTGTTGTAGAAAGTGGCTTAAATATAAAAATTAGCCTGTGGAGCATGTTCTCCAGGTGCTGCGTGGAAAATACAATCAGAACGACATTACGGGTTACTTAATTCCAGGCGGATCGAACTGTTTGGCATTCTGTCTAATCCATTAAGCTGGAAAACCAAACCTTCCCAAGGGACTGACTTATTCGGGTTTTAGTATGCGAAGCAAAGGAACGGCGCTGGAACCAAGATTAACATTTAGCACACAATCACCAACAGGCCTTTTTTTCATTATTTATTTATTTGTTTATTTATTTATACAGCAGTGGTTTTCTCACCGATCTCCTTTTTAAGAATTTTTTTTTTTTTTTACTATATTTTTTTTTAAAGTTTGAAAACTTCTACATTTATGTTTTTTAGGGCAACGTAGGGTGGCACGGTGGCTATGTGGTTCGAATCCCAGTCTGGGTGGCATTTCCATGTTCTTTCCGTGTCTGCGTGGGTTTCATCCAGGTTCTACGATTTCCTCCCACAGTCCAAAAACATGGATCAAGGTCAATTGAAGTCTCCAAATATATATATAGAGTGTGTCTGTGTGAGTGAATGTGTGTCCAGTGATAGATTGGCGTCCTGTCCTTGGTGTATTTGCCCAGCACCCGAAACGTTCTCCCCTGGCATGGCATGGGGACCCCCCGTGACCCTAGTAGAGGATAAAGCTGAAGATAATGAATAGATGGAATGGATGAATAGGGCAATGTAGCCGGGTCTAACTGCAATTCTATAGTTTTAAGCAAAGAACCCTGGTTCTGCTTGGTGTAGAACATCAATATAATTGCAGTTTATATATAATGCAGTTGCCTCCATCCTGTACATCACAGAATAGATTTTTGTGCCTTTGGGTTAATGACGGCATGGTGACATTGTAGTCATCACTTCTGCCCCACAGAAAGTGGTTCTGGGTTTGATTCCTAATTGGCTCTGCATGTCCTCCCATGTGCACCTGTGTGGTGGATGTAAGTGTGTAAATAAATAAAGTTAAAAGTCCATAATGTCTTACATTCACATTCACTCCTCTTTATATTATTGAGATGATGCTCCTGTCTCGATGCCAACGTCTGCATTGGTCTTTTCTCTGTTTTAACAGCTGCTTATTCAGCGATTCCCCATCTCAGTTTCTTCAGCAGCCGAAGGTCCAGCTGCTCTCAGAGTGCTGTTGTTCTGCGCGATCTCTACAGGAAAGTGACAACATGGCTTCAGGTGATTGAATGGATAAGAGAGGATTAACCCTGGGAATGTCAAGGTAAGGGCTCGGGCTGTCAGAGCCTCTCTGTAAGCTTCTATATAAACAGCCCCATAAACAAACATACAGGCCTGCCATTCAATACCAACATAATCCAACCTGCTTTCTCCCTCATGCCATGTTCACATAAACACACGTGTACGTTTTTAAAGCCATTCTGTCTTTGAAGATTCTGCATGGTTCGGTTTTATTAGTCAATGACATAAATAATGAAAGATGATTATATACTGTATATACATTATTTATGTATAGATCTTCATTCTTACAAATTCATTTCTTCTAAGTACAATGCAAAATATTTGTAACTATACTATCAAATATTGTAATCACTTTTAAAACATAAGACCATTACATTAACTTTTAAAAAACCAATCAAAGACAGGTTATGATCATGACGTCGCTAAAGCCGCTATAACCTGCTTTGGCTAAATGGCAAAGTGTCAGAGATTCATATGAATCGTGGAAAGAAGGAGGTCGGGAGTGTAGAGGGTTCGGGATTGAGGGGGCCGAGATTATGGGATTGTGGGGGGGTCAGGAGTGTG
>JAFMOD010000602.1:811815-822069 GCA_019802435.1 Corydoras maculifer | reverse complement strand
ATAATGATTAGAACAGAAACATGCTATTTTAATTAGCTTCGTGAAAATAAGTGAAGCAGGGCAGAATGCGAGGACAATATTCCTGCTCCGTCATATTCACCCACCTGAGGACATGGGGGGGGGGGGGTGCATCATTCATCAACTGTGCATCTACTGTGTGCATCATTAATTTTGAAAATAAATCTCAGTTTAATGAAATGAATTTCTAAATGCGATGATTAGAAACATTGACTGAGGATAAATTAGATCTGTATTACTAATTACCTGGATTTGACTGATGGAACCTGGATTTCTATTGGACAGTGGTCCTGCAGGACACCCTCAATGGACTTATATTGGTTTTAATTGTTAAATACGGGTCAATTGATCATCACACAATCTGTACATGGCTGTCCTACACTGTTGATGTTGCCCAGCCGCTCAAGAAGGAATCCCCCACTGAGCCTTGTCCTCACAAGGTTTATTCCTTAAAATAATTATAAAGGTGCTTTGTGACAATAGACTATTGTAAAAAATGGTATATAATTAAATTACTTGAACTTAATTAAACACCATTTGTGAGGTCAGACACTGATATTTAAACTCGAGGGTCTGGTTCATGATGTTCTTGTTTGTCCCAAAAGTGCTGGATGAGGTTGAGGTCCCCAAACTGTTCCCACAAACTTAAACATACACTTTTTTACACCACTGTCAAAGTCCTGTGCCTGAGAGGACACTCTAAATGGACTTATAGAGTTATTAATTGTTAAATATGGGTCACATGATCATCACACAATCTGTACATGGCTGTCCTACACTGTTGATGCTGCCCAGCCGCTCAAGAAGGAATCCCCCACTGAGCCTTGTCCTCACAAGGTTTATTCCTTAAAATAACTACGTAACAGGGAGTTTTTTCTTGCCACTGTCGCTTTGGCTTGCTTTTTGGGGGTTTAAAGGTTTACAAAATTATAAAGGTGCTTTGTAACAATAGACTATTGTAAAAAATGCTATATAATTAAATTACTTGAACTTAATTAAACACCATTTGTGAGGTCAGACACTGATATTTAAACTCGAGGGTCTGGTTCATAATGTTCCTGTTCGTCCCAAAAGTGCTGGATGAGGTCGAGGTCCCCAAACTGTTCCCACAATCTTAAAGGCATACACTTTTTTACACCACTGTCAAAGTCCTGTACCTTAAATACACATTATTCCAAATAGTCTGTAACATTTCCACACAATGTGTTGAAGCACTTTCTCCACCTTCACCAGCGCTGCGAATTTACACCTCATTCTCTCAGTTTGTGTTGCAGTCCCGGGAAATCGTGCCGGGGATTTTACAGGTAAAATGAATGAAGACATAATCATATCAATAGCCTGTGCTTCAGTGCTTCACCATATGGTATTACAGGATTGGAATCTTGCTTGACTGCTGATTCAATTTTCGAGCCAGAGAAAAGAGCTGAATTCTAATCACCTCGGCGTTTGGGCGGGTTGAGTGGAACGCAGCGGCAGGGATGAAAGTGAACGTGGGGAGCTGAACCGGTTAGTGCTGCCTCACGCTACTCTCCTGCACTTCAGCGGCGAGGAAAAAGAAAAGAGTCGTTAAACAGCACAAACGCGAGGTGGGCTAGTTTCACCAACGTGAAGAAAATGTTCTCACCTTTGCTTGTTAACGAAGCTGCTGCCTCATCGTTACAGCGCTGTGCTTCTGAGAACACAGATCTGTGTGCAGGCTGTTTATTTGGGGGCTTTTAATTTGAACCCTGTACAGAAATCAATGTATAGCATTTTAATACACCATTTTTAATACACCATTTCCTGAGCTTTCGGCGCTATTGCTCCAGGTGTTTTGTCAGTTGCCCCGGATCACATGAGACCGGTTTCTCTGCAGCCTCTCCTCCATCAGCGTCACCATCAGCTGTTTGTGTTTCTAAGCTCTCTGTGTGTGTGTGTTTGAGGGAGACCGATTTTTTTATCGGGAGTAAAGTTACCGTAATAACTGTATGTTGGCTGTAGAGAGCAGCTTCTCAGCTTTTATAAACCATCAGAATTTTTCTGAAGGTGCAAACTGTGTCGCAAAGTTACAGTATTTCAAAGCAAAACCTAGTTAAAACCGTCTTATCTGCGAACGACTCGTAAAACGGATTCAGGCTTTTCTGCCGAAGCTCAGGTTGGTTTATTCGAAAATGTTATTTTATCCAATATAACTAATAAATGGGCGGCACGGTGGCTTAGTGGTTAGCACGTTCGCCTCTCCGCACTAGGGATTCCCGGTTCGAATCCCCATCTGGGTGGAGTTTCCATGTTCTCCCTGTGTCTGTGTGGGTTTCCTCCGGGTTCTCCGGTTTCCTCACACAGTCCAAAAACATGGATCAAGTCAATTGAATTCCCAAAATTGCCCCATATAGAGTGTGTATGTGTGCGTGAGTGTGTGCCCAGCGATGGATTGGCGCCCTGTCCTGGGTGTATCTGCCCAGCGCCTGAGACTTTCTCCCCTGGATGGGCATGGGGAACCCCACCGCGACCCTAATAGAGGATAAAGCGGGAGATAATGGATGGATGAATGAACTAATAAATGATCAAACAAAATGAATGTAACAACAGTTTGAAAATGGATAAATACACTCATGAAAGGGCAATTTTTAAAGAGGACAGAGGGGGAATAGGAGATCTACGCTACAGCCCCTGATGTTTCTAAACCCTAAAAACGCCCCTGCACCATTTTTAATAAGAGCCTACCACCACCCCCCAACCCCGAAATTCTCATGCCCTACTTCTTTTCTTCTCACTTTTGTTCAGTTGTCTTGGCTGGCCTCCATCTATTTTGACCGCTTTAGGCTTCGCAATTTCCTGCTCATCAGTATCTCTTCAGTGTATTGTGGCACAATTTGCAGTGTGATGATGTCTGGAGATTTTTGGAGAAGCCTGTAAAACAATTATAACCTTCACAAGCACACACACACATGCACACACACACACAACCTTTGGGCTGATTCTGTAGTGTCAAACGCTGATGAATTTGAATGTTACCGACGCAGTGCAAATAGATTCAGATTTTTGCTGTGAAAAATTACTAACTTCGTTGAAATTTTTTATTCATTCATCCATTATCTTCCGCGTTATCCTCTTTTAGGGTCGCGGGGGGGGGGGGATTTCCCATGCCCATTCAGGGGAGAACATTTGGGGCGCTGGGCAGATACACCCAGGTCAGGGCACACACTCACTCACACAGACACACTCTATATGGGGCAATTTGGAGAAGTCAATTGACTTGATCCATGTTTTTGGACTGTGGGAAGAAACCGGAGAACCCGGATGAAACCCACATGGACACGAGAACATGGAAACTCCACCCAGATGGGGATTCGACCCAGGAATCCCTAGCGCTGAAAGGAGAACATGCTAAACCACTAAGCCACCATGCCACACATTAGATTTTTTATTATTTATTCTTATTTCTGTTAATTGGTGGAAATCTCATCTCGTTATCTTCCACTTTACTCTACTAGGGTCACAGGGCGGTTCCGCATGCCCATCCAGAGGAGAACGTTTCAGACACTGGGCAGATACACCCAGGACAGGGAGCCAATCTATCTCACACAGATAGACACTGTATATAAATCAGCCATTTCACATTAAATCCATGTTTTTGGACTGTGCGAGGAAACTGGAGAACCTGGAGAAAACACACGTGGACACGGAAGGAACATGGAAATTCGAACCTGCGATGATGAGAGGCGGACATGCCGCCCACATGTTATTGTCTTCTGCTTAATTCTGTACCAGGGTCTAAGGTTGTGGAGGATTCCCCATGCCCATCCAGGAGAGAACGTTTCAGGCGCTGGGCTGATATACCCAGGACAGGGTATCCATCAGTGGGCACATACTTACTTACTCAGATACACACACTATAGGAGGGGGGGCAATTAAGGGCAGCCTTAAATCCATGTTTTTGGATTGTGGGAGGAAACTGGAGAACCTGAAGAACCCACACTGGCAAGGGGAGAACATGGAAACCCAGATCGGGGTTCAAACCTAGATATACAACACTAAGAGGCGATTGACCTCAACCCTAATGTACCTCATTCACCCCACTGTCCTTACAGCTGCATTAGGTGAACCTTCAGCATCGCTCATCAAGAGAACTACACGATGTGATCACTGGATGGTCATAATCAGAAGGTTACTCACTCAAAGGTGTTCCTCATTACGGAACACTGTGGTGAGCATGTTTCAGGTTTTGCTCAACAGGTCATCCGTCACTCTTCAAATACGGAGGCTTTTATCTCGGCAACACAATCTCACTCTCTGTAAACACGAACACTCCACTAAACTCACCTTTCAGCCGCTTCCATACCGCAGAAAGCATCCACCTCTCTTTCACCTGCACATCTTTTCTTCTCCATTGGTTCTCTTGTGATGCACCAGCATAAAAACCTCTACTTTGTTCTTAAGTGACCTCGGACACATCCGTGTGTAACTCACAGAGGAATACATCACTTTAGTGCTGGTGCACTTTGGAAGAAGCACTCTATATAAATGAGTCTAGGGCTGGTTTGATAATTAAGTGGATGCCCTGCTCACACAGATGCCCCACCGTCGTATGATCTTACTTCAGAGTGGACTGAGTATAATGTGAATCGTGTTCAAATAAATGACGGAGGTAAATAACAGCATCATGTTCAGACTAAGGGCGGCACATTAACATGTTCTCCTCTCAGCGCTAGGGATTCCGGGTTCGAATCCCCATCTGGGTGGAGTTTCCATGTTCTCCCCGTGTCCATGTGTGTTTCCTCTGGGTTCTAATCCCCATCTTGGTGGAGTTTCCATGTTCTCCCCGTGTCCGTGTGTGTGTTTTCTCCGGGTTCTCCACGACCTTCAGATTGAGTCTAACACCCTAACTACTCAGCAAACACACCACTTTCAGGAAACAGCAACACAAAAATTGGCCAACATTCGTTTAATGTGGCAGAACTTCTAAGCAGAACCATGATCTTCATCCATCCATCCACCCATTATCTTCTGCGTTATCCTGTACTAGGGTCGCGGGGGGTTCCCCATGCCCATCCAGGGGAGAACGTTTCGGGTGCTGGGCAGATGCCAATCTATCACTGGGTACACACTCACTCACACAGACACACTCTATATGGGGCAATTTGGAGAACTCAATTGACCTTGATCTATATTTTTGGACTGTGGGAGGAAACCGGAGAACCCGGAGAAAACCCACACGGAGAACATGGAAACTCTACCCAGATTGGGATTCGAATTGGGAATCCCCAGCGCTGAGAGGAGAACATGCCAAACACTAAGCCACTGTGCCGCCCCTTTAATTGGCCATGTAAATAGTAAATCAACTTGATTGGATGATGCTTTGTAGAGCAAGAAGATGCAAAAAAAAAAAAAAAAGTAATCTGTTCTAGAATTTCCCTCTTTTTTCATCCTTTTAATTCCACAGAGAGGCTCCGCCGTGTCGGTTGTAGTCAGGAGATTGATCTTAACAGAACGGCGTACAGCGCCGATCTCGCGTGTGCTGTATTATATGACACGAATGCCGTCAGGATTCTAACATTTTCAGTGAATTGTAACCTTAATAGTAGCCTGTGGAAATGATAGGGTCCATGACCTTGTAAACATACTTGACTTGCGCACCTGTTCCGCCATTGAATGACTTGTTTGCATTCACAGCGCTCACTTTATTGAAGCTTCATCGCCAAATATGTTAGGTTTTATACGAATAGAAGCGAATGCGTCTATAAATGACATCTCTAGATGAAAGTGGCTTTGAGCTAAAGCAGATCCTTTACTGGTGGGTGGCATTATATCCGACTCGATGAGTGTTTTTTATCATCGGTGATGTTTGCTGTATATTGTGGCTCCGAAGGTCTGTATGAGAGTACAGCGCGGCCGTAAAGTAGACGCCTTATTGCTTTTTTATGGTTACTTAAATCAGGGTTGCTGCTGCTGCTAAATAATTTTAATCTCTGGACGCGGTGCTAATAGTTGTGCCTGGCTGCTTTGACTTCTAATCTAATCTAATCTAATCTTGGTGAATCATCACCCCCTGCTTTACCTTTATCTTTATTTCCTGGCGTTGCCCATTTTCCTTAATTGATTCAAAAGAGATTTTATCATGGCTTTTAATGTGGGCTCTTTATTGATGGCATTAGTTTAAACCTGCTTCAGATTGGCAGCTTCTATTAAGCTGTCTAATTAGCTGACCTGATGTATCACGCTGGATATGCAGTTCGAGTTCTGGGGCTCTGGGGACTCGCCTGCCGGATTAAAGCGACACCTGCATCAGTCTTCTCCTGAGATCACTATAAATAAACCATGATTTACAGATGATGATGCAATTAACTGTGACCAAGCTTCCAGTGATGTGTAACTATTAATTATTTTTAAAATAACACTGTTAAATAGGGACTTGGTTAGCATGTTCTACTCTTAGCGGGCCGGACATGCTAACCAGTACAGCATAGTTTATAAAAATATCATATAATAATAGTGTCTGGGCGGCACAGTGGCTTAGTGGTTAGCATGTTCTCCTCTCAGTGCTGGGGATCCAGATTCAAATCCCAATCTGGGTGGAGTTTCCATGTTCTTCCCGTGTCCACGTGGGTTCCCTCTGGGTTCTCCGGTTTCCTCCCAAAGTCCAAAAACATGGATTCAAGGAAAGTCGAATGCTCTAAATTGCCCTATATAGTGTGTGTTTGTATGTGTGAGTGTGCCCAGCGATATATTGGCGCTCTCTCCTGGATGTATTTGGCCAAAACATTCTGCACTGGATGGGCAACCCTAGAGAAAAATTAAGCAGAAGAAAACTGAATGAATAAACTCTGTTACATGCTAAAACTGACCAATCAGAATAGAGTATTCAAATAAGTCAAGTGGATTGTATGAAGTCTAATAGAATTAATGGTTCTTCATGTGAATTTCATGGTGCCAGACTATTAGTCATCGCATATCATGTGATTATATACTGCTTAATCCTATGCTATGGTAGTGGAGGGGGAAGGGGTTCTCATGCACATCCAGGGGAGTAAATTTCGGGCACTGGGCAGATACACCCAGGACAGGACACCAATCTATTGCTGGGTACACACACACTATATATAAGGGAAATTTGGAGAAGCCATGTCACCTTTTTTAATATATATTTTTTGGAGTGTGAGAGGAATTCCCATGCAGACACAGAGAGAACATAGTCATATGCAAAATTTGGGCACCCCTATTAATTTTAATAATTTTTAGTTCTGTGTTTTCAACAGCCATTTCAGTTAGATATATTTAATAACTGATGGACACAGTAATATTTCAGGATTGAAATGAGGTTTATTGTACTACTTTCAATGTGCAATATGCATAAAACCAAAATTTGACAGGTACAAATGTATGGGTACCCTTATCATTTTATTGATTTTAATACTCCTAACTACTTTTTACTGACTTACTGAAGCACAAAATTGGTTTGGTAACCTCACTGAGCTTTGAACTCCATAGCCAGGTGTATCCAATCATGAGTAAAGCTATTTAAGGTGGCTAATGGCAAGTTGTTCTCCTATTTGAATCTCTTCTGAAGAGTGACATCATGGGTTCCTTAAAACAACTCTCAAATGATCTGAAAACAAAGATTGTTAACCTGTCAGTTTCCACTGTGAGGAACATAGTAAGGAAATGGAAGACCACAGGGACAGTTCTTGTTAAGCCCAGAAGTGGCAGGCCAAGAAAAATATCAGAAAGGCAGAGGAGAGGAATGGTGGGAACAGTCAAGGACAATCCACTGACCACCTCCAAAGAGCTGCAGCATCATCTTGCTGCAGATGGTGTCACTATGCATCGGTCAACAATACAGCGCACTTTGCACAAGGAGAAGCTGTATGGGAGAGTGATGCGAAAGAATCCGTTTCTGCAAGCACGCCACAAAACAGAGTCGCCTGAGGTATGCAAAAGCACATTTGGGCAAGCCAGCTTCATTTTGGAAGAAGGTCCTGTGGACTGATGAAACAAAGATTGAGTTGTTTGGTCATACTTAAAGGCGTTATGCATGGCGTCAAAAAACACAGTGTTCCAAGAAAAACACTTGCTACCCACTGTAAAATTTGGTGGAGAGTCCATCATGCTCTGGGGCTGTGTGGCCAATGCCGGCACCGGGAATCTTGTTAAAGTCAAGGGTCGCATTCATGGATTCCACTCAGTATCAGCAGATTCTTGAGAATAGTGTTCAAGAATCAGTGACGAAGTTGTAGTTACGCCGGGGATGGATATTTCAGCAAGACAATGATCCAAAACACCGCTCCAAATCTACTCAGGCATTCATGCAGAGGAACAATTACAATGTTCTGGAATGGCCATCCCAGTCCCCAGACCTGAATATCATTGAACATCTGTGGGATGATTTGAAGCGGGATGTCCATGCTCGGCGACCATCAAACGTAACTGAACTGGAATTGTTTTGTAAAGAGGAATGGTCAAAAATACCTTCATCCAGGATCCAGGAACTGATTAAAAGCTACAGGAAGCAACTAGAGGCTGTTATTTTTGCAAAAGGAGGATCTACTAAATATTAATGTCACTTTTCTGTTGAGGTTCCCATATTTTTGCACCTGTCAAATTTTGGTTTAATGCATATTGCACATTTTCTGTTAGTACAATAACCCTCATTTCAATCCTGAAATATCACTGTGTCTATCAGTTATTAGATATATCAAACTGAAATGGCCCAAATATTTAGAACTAAAAATGATTAATAGGGGTGCCCAAACTTTTGCATATGACTGTACAAATCCCCAGCACCGAGAGACAGACATGCTAACAAGTTCAGCACAGTTTATAATAATATCATATAATAATAGTGTCTGGGCGCTTAGTGATTAGCATGTTCTCCTCTCAGAGCTAGGGATTCCCGGTTCGAATCCCCATCTGGGCGGAGTTACCATGTTCTCCCCGTGTCCGTGTGCGTTTCCTCCGGGTTCTCCGGTTTCCTCCCACAGCCCAAAAACATGGATCAAGTCAATTGAATTCTCCAAATTGCCCCATATAGAGTGTGTTTGTGTGAGTGAGTGTGTGCCCGGCGATAGATTGGCGCCCTGTCCTGGGTGTATCTGCCCAGCACCCGAAACGTTCTTGGATTGGCATGGGGAACCCCCCCCCCCCCTAGAGAATAAGGCGGAAGATAATGGATGGATGGAATAATATTGTCCATGAAAATTATTATATTATGAAAGCACAGTGATGCTTTATGTCTAGTATTAAAAATAGAAACTAAATTCTAACTGTCTATCTGCAGGTTCCTATTTTAGTACCGAGTTCAGCTACGAAAGACAGAACATTATCTAATTAGCAGTTACTCACAAGACACACGCTAAAGTCTTGTCCTTTGAGTCTATCTCGTATGATTTATTTAAACTGGGTTCTAAACTTCAGACACTGTTTAAATCGCTTTGTCTGAAATAAAATTGGTTAAATTTTACAAACTGTTGGTGCCACTGGAGAACGAAAGCTGTAGCATTGTGTTCTGTTTTTTTTTTTTTTTTAGTTTGCTAAGTTCACTCTGATGGATAATCAGCGTTCTCTTAAGATCAACAGCACTGAGTGGATAAATGCAGGTTTACGTGTCAGAACTGGAACAAATTAAAGTGCAAATAAAACGCACAACCCCCGCTCCCCCTCCCTCCACCCAGAATGTTCTGTAATTGGAATTCAAATGAAACTATTATAGCAACAACATCCTGTTGGGGACGGTCTTCGGAAATGATTTAAGATGCATTCGGGGTATTGCTCACCTCCCCTGCTAGCAATCCCCAGTCCTCACAATGAGCCGACCGTAGCCATTTCCGAGATAAATGTTTCAGATAAAATGTGTCTCAATAGAAAAGCCCCATGCTGTGCCAATCCCATGCTCCCCACAGGCCTTGGCATTGGGACCCCGATTCAGAACATTGCCTCTTTTTCTATTGTCACAAATATATTAACAAAAACTCATT
This sequence comes from Corydoras maculifer, assembly GCA_019802435.1. Lineage (NCBI taxonomy): Eukaryota > Metazoa > Chordata > Actinopteri > Siluriformes > Callichthyidae > Corydoras > Corydoras maculifer. The sequence goes on along the minus strand of JAFMOD010000602.1, from coordinate 812,101 downwards.
TGTACGTGGTGGCACAGTGGCTTAGTGGTTGACATGTACTCCTCTCAGCACTAGGGATTCTTGGTTCGAATCCCAATCTGGGTGGAGCTTCCATGTTCTCCCTGTGTCCGCATGGGTTTCCTCCAGGTTCTCCGGTTTCTTCCCACAGTCCAAAAACATGGATCAAGGTCAATTGAATTGTCCAAATTGCCCCATATAGAGTGTGTCTGTGTGAGTGAGTGTGTGTCCAGCAATAGATTGACGCCCTGTCCTGGGTGTATCTGCCCAGTGCCCGAAACATCACCCC
>JAFMOD010000602.1:760583-804045 GCA_019802435.1 Corydoras maculifer | reverse complement strand
ACACACACACACATATATATATATATATATATATATATATATATATATATATTCATTCATTTATTATCTCCCGCTTATCCTCTATCAGGGTCGCGGTGGGGTTCTTCATGCCCATCCAGGGGAGAACGTCTCGGGCGCTGGGCAGATAGTCCCAGGACAGGGCGCCAATCCATCGCTGGGCACACACTCACTCACACAGACACACTCTATATGGGGCAATTTTGAGATTTCAATTAACTTGATCCATGTTTTTGGACTGTGGGAGGAAACCGGAGAACCCGGAGGAAACCCACGCAGACACGGGGAGAACATGGAAACTCCACCCAGATGGGGATTCGAACCGGGAATCCCTAGCGCTGAGAGGCGAATGTGCTAACCACTAAGCCACTGTGCCGCCATATATATATATATATATATATATATATATATATATATATATGTATATATATATGTATATATATGTATATGTATACGTGTGTGTATAGTGTATATATACATATAGTGTATATATATAAATATATATATATATACACACTGTGTGTGTGTGTGTGTGCGTCGAGTCTGTATGTGTGGGACGGTTCTGTATACTGATCTACGCCATTGCTTGGATTACCGCAATATTTGCCTTACCTACTCTTTATCAGGTTTATATACATAATATACTCTTTCCAATCATCAGGAAGCGACTCAGAGGCCTTTATTTCATATTTAGCAAGCGGTCAATGACTCGATTTAAGGTGTGTCAGGGTATATTTGCTGTCATGATGACAGGACTCATGGTTGTCTTTTGGACATCACATGCAATAAACCAATTGCCGTGTCATGTTCCCTTTAGACAGTGTTTTGCAGGAAACATTGCCAGGGCAAAAAAGAGCCAAAGAAAATGAATTAATTACTGTGGGTGGTTGTTATTAACTTACATTGTGGTATTACTGTAATTGACTGCTCCTGTGATTGTAGCTGTTTGTGATTTATTACTTTTAGAAAATTAATTGAAGTATAATATAAATAATAAATGAAGCCATGGATGTCCAGAAACATTCTTTCAGACTTAAGTGGTTTTTTTTTTTTTGTTTTTTTTTAGAGGAAAAGCATTTATGAGGTTAAATGCAGAGCTAAACGAGGAAACCTGCTTCTAAATCTCCACTCTAGTTCATCCCAAAGGTTTTCATTTGGGTAAAGGACAGGGCTCAGTGTTGCCAGTCATGTGCTTCCACACTAAAATCATCCAATCATGACTCTCAGCATCAGGTATTAAGCAGGTTTAAGCTGACCCCAAACAATTCTCATGAAGCTGGAAGCTTACAATTGTACATATTTTTGGTAACAAGTTAAATAAGTCTCTTATATTTTTATCATGCATCGCACTTTGACCAGACATCTACAAGGTTGGTCCTACATATCCATCTCCTGTTAGAAGTTTAGAAACAAGATCCAGCTTCTTTTCTTCATTAGATTTTGGACTTTGTGATTCACGGCTGCAGCTGGAGGCAGACTTCCTGGTGTGTCTGCGTTCGGTGTGACAGCCCTCGAACTCAAAACCCAATCAAAGAGATTACAGGAGTGTCAGAGTAACATCTGACCAGTTCAGACGGATCGATACCATCTCTGAAAGCTAAAGCTAGAGCAGATTGGTCCAAAGAATTGAAATATGAAGGATCTGAAGACTGAAAAACTAAGAACACACACTTGTAAAGGAGTTCTATCACATGTAATGACAACGATTACATATTTATCCTGAAGAGCTGCACTGGAGCTGAGGTCGGTGTTCAATGCTGGTAAATAAAGTCCCTGCAATAGGAGTTATTAAACTGCTGATGCGTAATTTGTGCAGAGAAGCGTCACCACTGAAATGTGGACACTCCTTTTCTGAGTCATTACATTTCGATGACTTTTACATTTAGTGAATTACATTACATTTAGTAGAAGCTTTTATCCAAAGCACCATAGAAATAAGAGATAAGATAGACCTTTATTTGTCCCACAATAGGGAAATTTACATTCTCAGCAGCAAGATACATTAGAAAAAAGATGAAAAAGGTATTTAGCAGTTAGAAAGAAATTAAAAAAACTAGGAAAATTTAGACATGGGTTTTGAGTTGTTTCCTATAAGAGTCAATATCTTGTACTTGTGAACTTGTGAGATGAGTAGTGGAGTGATATGAGTTCTTGGGTTTCTTGGGTCAGGCTGCTGAGGTTTGAATCCGTTGTAGAAGCCTGATTGGGCAAGCTGGAAGACCAGCAAAAAATGTATTACAATAAATTACAAACCATGAAGAATGAGATCCTGGCTACAGGTTTGGGTCCTACTGCTGTAGCCGCTGGTTGTGATTCACTTTATTAAAAAAAACGGACCGGTAATTTATATAGAAGTTGTAAAAAGTAAATTGAAAGCTTGGTGCATGGCAACCTTGTCGGAAATAAATAACGAGTAGAACCATATCAGTTGAGGCCATAACATGTACATGATGAAAAGCTGAGCTGTGCGATTCTGACCAGTCTCTCTCAGATTCGCACCTTTTTGCCCCTAAAGCTCCGAGCTGCGAGGTGAAAAAAGCTATTCTCACAGACATGTCTGCGACGTCAAAATTGAGTTGTGCATATTGAGTTGAGCAGCATGTGATCAGGGTTGATTGACACTGCAGCAATAAATTACCATTATTAAACTTCAAGAGTATTGCATTTAGGGACTGAGGGAACAGTGCAATTAAGCTGTTCAAGCATGTCCACAAATCAAAACTTTCTCCAGTGTATATTAATTTGGTCGGTGTAACTAAGCAACCGGCAGCTTTTCCTATTGTAATGCCTTAATGACATTGCTCATCACGTTGCGAATTAATTATCGAAAAACAACAATAATAAAGCACGTTATTAGTGTAGGCAAATTTCTGTTTTTTAATTTCAGTGCACAGAACATGGAGAACATTGCAGCCGTCTGTGGACGAGCAACAGGGTCGGCGGCAAAAACCTGAAATCTTTACAAATGACATAATTCTTTTTTCAAGGAATAAATACTATACAGAATAATTCTCTTAGGAGGGGTTCCCATACCCATACCCATACCCATGCCCATCCAGAGGACAGTGTTTCAGGTGCTGGGCAGATACACCCAGGACTTGGCACCAATCCATTGTGGAGTGCACTCACACACACACACACAATATATATATATATATATATATATATATATATATATATATATATATATATATATATATATATATATATATATATATATATATAGGGGCAATTTAGATGTGGTAATTGAAAGTGGCCAATTTATCTTGAATCCATATTTTTGGACCTTGGTGGGGTTCCATGCCTATACCAATGCCCATCCAGGGGAGAAGGTTTTGCGCTGGGCAGATACACCCAGGACAGGAAGCCAATCTATCACTGGACACACACTCTCTCACACAGACAGATAAACACACTCTATACACACTAAATGGGGCAATTTGGAGAATTCAATTGACCTTGATCCATGTTTTTGTACTGTGGGAGGAAACCACACGGACATGAGAACATGGAAACTCCACCCAGATTGGGATTTGAAATCTATAATATTGAATACAAAAACAAAATCTATATCAATATTAAAATTTAATCTAAAGCAATTTTGAGCAGCCAATTCACCTTGAATCCATGTTTTTGGACTGTGGAAGGAAACCGGAGAACCCAGAGGAAACCCAGATGGACACTCCACCCGAATCGGGGTTCGAACCTGGAACATGCTAACTACACCCCTGTGCCGCCCTACTGTTCACGCCCTCGTGAACTTGTACTTCGGTGACTTTCCAGCTTGTTTTTCTTTAAATAAGACTCAGAGCATCATTGTAAACATGATGTTACGTGCTCAGTAAACACGGTCAGTCTCTGGATTTTGCAGACCAGCAGAGGCACGGCACATCCCAGTGACCGGCTTCATTACAACCTCCAGATATCTCCACCAGGGAAATAAGGCAGAGCATCCCATAGTACAATGCACTCTAATCTACGTTTCGGATGGATTGTGGTTTTGTTTGCATGTGTGCTCCGAATGCAACATCAGAAACGTCTCACTCCATTACTCCCATCTCGTTTATCTGACAACGGAGTCTTTGGAACCTGTGCGCTATCTCAGTGTTGCTCCGTCATGCATGAGGTGGCTGTCTGCACATTTTAAAACAGGGCCTTTCATACCGGATGACGCCAAAGAGAAATTTCCAGGGTTTGAAAGGAAATCACAGTTGCCTTTAAAAAGTTAACTCCAAACTTATGTGTTTTATGAGGAACTTATCGTCTCCTCTCGAGAACAAATAGAAGATGCAGGTTCATTGCTGCTTAAGCTGACCTACTAACACAAAAGGCAGATCTAACCATACGGTATCTAAACGCAGAATGACTTTCATAAGATAAAATAAATAAAAAGGACGCCATGGTGGCATAGTGGTTAACACGACCGTCTCTCAGTGCTGGAGATCCAGGTTCGAATCCCAATCTAAGTGGAGCTTCCATGTTTTCCCCGGGTCCATGTGGATTTTCTGTAGTTTACACCCACAATCCAAAAAGATGGATTTATGGTGAATTGGCTACACTAAATTGCCCATTAATAGTGTGTGTTTGTCTGAGTGAGTTCACCCAGAGATAGATCTGTACCCTTTTCTGAGTATATCTGCCCAGCAGCGAAACGGTTTCTTCTTGATGGGTGTGGAACCCCCCCCCCCTCCCCCGGCCCTAGTCACCTCATGTAGGATTAAGCGGAACATAATGGATGTATGAAATGTATAGGATGGCAAATTGGTCAGCACATCCATGTTGGCGCTGGGGGTCCCAGGTTCGATCCCAATCTGGGTTCTCCTATGGGGCCAATGGGAAACCCCCGCCTATGACCCTAATAGAGGAGTAAGCTTAATATAAAAAATACCTTATTAGTATAGTCATTCCAAAACTATTTCTGTAAATATAAGTCCAGAGAACATGCCAAATTTCAGACAGTAATCAGTCATACAGATTGGTCCATAAACACAACATACCATAAAATGTCTGCCATGTCTCTTCCTTCCCTTCTTCTTTCCCACCATGAATCCCATCTTATGATACAATTAGGCAGCTTCCTCCTGAGGGTGGATGCACCACCGCGGCTGGAGGAAGAGGCGCAAAGCATAGCGTGCTCCTATCCGCCGTCCCGCTCCCTGCGCAACCTTCCTTTAATGAGACCATTATATAGGTGTTCTACCTGGAAGATGAGAGTGCCAGAGAAAACTTGGTACCCTTTACTTTATTTAATCACTGTGCACTGATTGAAAATTAGACCCTTTCCAGAATCCATCGTCGTCGCTCAGGTCACATCAAAGAAAATCTTTCTCATTAAGTCTTTTTCACTTCGTTTCCATGGGAATTTGACTTCGAGTATTAAGCTTTTTTGAGGCCGGCTCTCTGCGACTGCAGTGGCACTGAAAATTCTCATTGTTTAGAATTTCATTTTGTATTAGATCGAAAATAAAATTACACATCACATGGTGTTTTATTCAACAGTTTAGCCTGCGCATAAACTGTTAAAAAAAAGGAAACAACTGTCCAGACTGCACTGCTGCTTCATAGCATCTTAATATTATATACTTATATATTGTTAGAAGCTCGCTCTTCCCCGGGAGATCAGCTACGCGGGAGGGAATGCGTACGCCGCTTACGCCTTGTGAGCGTTTCCCGGGAACGGCTACACGGAGAAGATTGCGTACGCCGGTCCGCTGGATGAAACGCTCCCACGGAAACAACCTGCGCGGGGATAAATCCTCAGCGTTGTACCGTGGTTGAGCGCGGAAGGAAAGTTCAGAGACACCGGGCATAAAAACGAAACGGAGATTTATTATTAAAAATGGTGTAGGGACACCAACAGAATGGGGGGGGGGGGAACGAAACGAACAAACTAACACCTGGGTTATACCACAAACAAAGACATGCACGGGAAAAATGGAAGACGGAAACTAAATACAAAAGACACCCAGTCACGTGCACAAAATAAACCAATCACCCAACGGAGACAATGAGTACATTAATGAGGGACAGGTGCCCCAGGCACCTGTGACATATATCAATACTTTAAATAAATTGTACGTTTAAATTAAAAGGGCAACATGTACCATTAACTACCAAGATAAGTTACATATATTAAGCAAATATAGATGTAAATATAGTTGTACTGAAACACATGGGCAACCAGCGCCTTCTTCACCATGTTTGTGATGAAGTTTCCTGCAAACCATGTAATCATTAATTCATAAGTAATTGGTCGCATCTTGGTGTTTTTTTTGGAAAAATAAACTTTATTTACTTAACAGAGAGAAAATAATACAAAAAAATAACTAAACAACTTTCACTTCATATAAATACATGTTTCCTCTGTGCACAATAGCGCTACACACTCTTGCCCAACAATCACTGTGTTTCTGCTCGACCAGGTAGAGGTAGTGAGACTTGCTTCTTGGTGGTTTGTAAAGAGTATATAAACCTCCTTAGGCTCCTAAAGAATAATTATATTAAAAGTCGTGGTAATCGAAGCAACAGTGTGGATTTATATGTGCAACACACGCACTTTCACTTAAAAAAATTTTTTGTGAAAAAGGGATTTATTATTCCCTGGGGTTAAAATGGTTTTCAGATCTTAAGAGTCAATGTGACGTAAATATAAAGACAAATATATAAAGTGGTCCTAAATCACACCCCTGATCCATTCTTAAGTTAGCTGCAATGCTATTGGCAACTTATAATTAATACATTTTTGAATATTCCTTTTTTAAAAACCTGCGTATTACAGAGAAATCACAAATAATAACCATATACAATAATATCAAGTCTTATTGTACAAAATATATAAATTATAAATTATATACGGTATATGATTTTAGATTTGATAAATAACTAAATAAAAGGAAATCATTTTATTCTAAATAATCATTACTTTTTAAATACAGTCACTGTTTAATAAATAAAAGACATTTTCTGCCGAGGACAAACGGCCTGATGGTGGTGTCAGAATAGTTTATTTAATTCATTCATTTGTAAATGGGTTATTAAAGACGTTCTTTGTAATTTTATCCCCATTTTTGCCATTTTGTTATATGGATTTAACATCATGCAGTAATAGATACGTAGTCTGGTGGTTGTACAGATGTCGGAGGAATTCTTTTCGTTTTGTCCATTATGCCAACTGAATGCCATTCTGTGCTTTGGGGTGAAAGTCAATGGGCCATTTAGCTCGACTGGATGGCAAATGAAAAATTGAAGCTCACCATGACCTCATAAATCTTTTTATTGTGACCTGAATAGATGTTGCCATCAATATCACCAGTCTTATAGCTTTGATAAGAATGCAGAAACGCTCACAGCTGAGATCGTTCATATCACTGTTTTATGCTCTAACTTTATTTAATCTCACTGATACCCTATTTATTTTCCTTTCACTTGTCTTTTATTATTATTATTATTATTATTATTAATTTATTCATACATTTATAATCTTTCGCTTAATCCTTTACTGAGGTTTTGAGGGTTTCCCCATGCCCAATAAGAGGAGAATGTTCTGGGCGCTGGGCAGATACACCCAGGACACAAACACACACTATATGGGGCATCATGGAACATTCAATTTACCCTGAATGCATGTTTCTGGACTGTGGGAGGAAGCTAGAAAACTTAGAGGAAACCCATGTGAAAACAAGGAGAACATGGAAACCCCACCCAGCTTGGGATTCGAACCTGGATCCCCAACGCTGAGAGGAGAACATGCTAACCACTAAGCCACCATGCTGCCCTATTATTATTATTACTATTATCTCAATTTATTATCTTCCACTAGGGCCGTGGTGGGGGCCCTAGTGTGAATATGATATAAATATAATATAATACATTGATGTAGGATTAATGAATGAGCAGCTTCATCAGCATCTGAGTTTAGTTGTTTCTGATGAAATGCACAACAGCAGCTTTACTTTATGTGGAATGCATCTGAATAAATGTAAATATACTTTAGTTGTTCATTTCAAGCAGGAGACGGCTGCATTTTAGCAGCTGAGCCTTTCTCTTTCATGGGTTTTGTAAAATCAAGCTACCTTGTTTTGTTTTTTTTCGGTAAATTACTTTCAGAACGCTAAAATATTTGAAGATCAAACAGTTTTGAATTTTTCTTTCAAACCAGGAAAGGCATTTTTTATGACACTGACGAATCTGAATGTTAGTCCTGTAAACCAGTCATTTATTACTTTAATAACTAATCAATCATGGGGGAATATTTCATAAAGCAATGACTGACTGCGCAAAAAACATCTCAATTAAAACCTGTTACAGTTACTGAACAAACTGTTAAGCTGTTTTCTAATTACAGACTGTAATCCATCTGTGTTCTTTGTTGTTGTTAGTCCCATGTTGGTTCTCTGTTCTCTATTGGTCAGGAGCATCACTGAACAGGTAGAATTTGGGTGGTGGATTGTTTATTGTCAGTTCTGCAGTGACACTGATGTGGTGAGGGGGGTTTTAGTGCAGCAGTGCTTTACCTCAGTGACACTGCTGGGATAGGACTAATGCACCCACCAAATAACCCCTGCTCTGTGGAGGTACTATTGGGGTTCTGACCATTAGAACAGAGTAAAGGGGACGTACACAGTATGTACTGTAGAACACAAACAGATGGACTACATAATGGAATTGAAGAACTACAAAGTCCATCTTTACAGGAAGTGGAACTAAGGACATGGACAATAAGTGGAGAAAAAAAGGGGGCGTGTGCTAACGTTTGACAGGTGTGTGTGGGTGTATATCTACATCCATCCATCTATCTTATCTTCCGCCTTATCCTATATTAGGGTCACGGTGGGGGGGTTCCCCATGCCCATCCAGGGAAGAACATTTCGGGCGTTGGGCAGATACACCCAGTACAATCTATCACTGGGCACACACTCACTCACACACACACACACACACACACACACACACACACACACACACACTCTATATGGGGCAATTTGGAGAACTCAATTGACTTGATCCATGTTTTTGGACTGTGGGAGAAAACCGAAAAACCCGGAGGAAATACACGCAGACACAGGGAGAACATGGAAACTCCACCCAGATTGGGATTCGAACCGGGAATCCCTAGCGATGAGAGGAGAACATGCTAACCACTAAGCCACTGTGCCGCCCTGTATATCTATACTGCAATAATAATGTTGATCTGATGTTATACAAATACTAAATTTATGCTCCCTCTACAGAGTCATGTATGTAATTACAGCTTACCTATTTTTGAGAGTTAATTGCTTTATTAAAAGCTAACTTTGAAAAAGACCATTGAAAATAGTTGTTTACTTCTTTACCGAGTCCTGTTTGGTTGCTTCAGCATACTGCGCTAGTCACAGTACACCCCCCACCCCCCCATCTGTACGAAGAGACGAAAGGCTTTTCATTCTCCCCCACTGTCACCATGCCAATCCAAATACTTATCAACTCTACATCTCTGCATGTGTGGATGTGTTCATTTGATCATAAGGTTACATCGTCTCCCCTATGGAGCATCTAGTCACTTGTCATTATGTCAGAGCATACAGCCAGCAGTGGCTCACGCATCACACCTCCAAAATAATGGGGAGGCAAGCAGCATTTCTGAACCAACTCCCAACCGACTCTGATTTCCTACCTGTTTCTTTGTGAAAACCAGACAGAGAGCTGCAGCAGGTTCTGCCTGGGGAGATCCGTCCTGGTGTCTGCCTCATGCATTCCGTCCTTTCATTCTGGCACATCCTGGCTCTTGTGGTTGAACCCTTCCGGAATAGTTCCTCTTGGTGAGTCCGCCTTGTCATAAGTTTCTGTTCTAACAGCAAAGTTTGAGAATTTGCTGGAAGTCAAATCATCCTCGCCCTTTTAATGCTGAACACCCGACTTAAGACAAACAAAGCTGCACGGGTTCGACAGAGCTCGCTACACTGTCACCATGTTAGTCATCGAGCTAAATGAGAAAATGGCTTACGAATCATACTGCTCCTGCTAGTGCTGCGCTGCAAAGGTTACATCAAATTTCATGAGGATGTTTTCTTTATCTTTATAGACAGCAGTGCAGTGGGATGAAATCATCAGTGTATCTCACAGTACAAGATTAGATTTCAGTAAAATCAGACTGTGATATCTGTATTACATCACTCATCACTGACTTTACATAACAGCCATATACATGTTTGGATACGCCCCCTTTTTGCTCCACTTTGTAGTTCTCCAATTCCATTCTGTAGTCCATCTGTTTGTGTTCTGCAGTATATACTGTGTACGTCCCCTTTACTCTGAACCCCAATAGTACCATTACAGAGCAGGGGTTATTTGGTGGGTGCATTATTCCTATCCCAGCAGTGTCTCTGAGGTAAAGCACTGCTGCACTAAAACTGCAGAACTGACAATAAACAATCCACCACCCAAATTCTACCTGTTCTGTGATGCTCCTGACCAATAAAGAACCAACAGGGGACTAACAACAACAAAGAACACAGATGGACTACAGTCTGTAATTATAAAACTACAAAATCCATCTATATGGTAAATGGAGGAAATGGAGAATGGAGCAGGAAGGGGGCGTGGCCAAACTCTCCACAGGTACTGTGTGTGTTTCCAACAACATGACGATCATCTCATGCTTATCGATGTTTTTAAAACATATTAAGTCGCGTTTTGTATCATAAAGGTTTTTCGTGCACCTTCCACATCAGGAAGGTTTACACCAATCAGCACGGTGCACACCAGCATGCAACCCTGCAACCGTGTCAGAGTAATTATATGCGGATTACGGTCCAACACCCCACAATTCCAATGTTATCTGCTGTTTAATGGTTCCTCTAGGTGGAGTCAATAAGCCTAATGCAGTGTGTCTACTGATGAGATGTCAAACGCTTACCATGTGCATTTAAACGCAATCAGCACACAATCCAACCGATTACTATAAACCAAAGAGAACATGGTTTTATTGGAGCAGAAGCAACATGGCTGAGGCTTTCTTCGACCTCCTGTGTGAACAGCAGCCCGAACTGCAGTCCGTTGGCAGGTAATAAGCCAAAAAATTGAGAAAGCGAGAGCCCGCAAATAAAAGGATACGTGAAGGACGAGCAAATAAGAAAGCGTGAATGGAAAAGAAGCGTTCGCAAATCAAATTATGGAGCCGACAGTCAGCGGTGAAGAATAGAAACGAGCCCGGTTCTGCAAACAGATTGCAAATTAAGCTTTTCACAATATACATGTGAACAAAAGTATTGGGACACCTGCACATCACACCTCCCACCTCCCACGACAAACCAACCCCCCCTTCACCCAACTGAAGTGTAGATGAGCAATCCACACTTTAAATGCCACCTTAAATGGGTCATGTGCAGTTGTCTTTTTATAATTTTATACTTTGTTAATATAGTGTGTGTCTGTGTCTGTGTGAGTAAGTGTGTGCCCGGCGATAGATTGGCACCCTGTCCTGGGTTTATCTGCCCAGCGCCCGAGACGTTCTCCCCTGGATAGGCATGGGGAAACCCCCCCCACGACCCTAGTAGAGGATAAAGCAGAAGATAATGGATGGATGGATGGATGGATGGTGTATTTTCCTGTGACTCTTCATATTAATATTTTCTGTTTTTAGTTTTTGCACTGGGGAAACAGTGTTTAGTATGTCAATCTTCCCAGCTATAGAATCACAATATTAAAAATACCCAGCTTGGCAGTTTTGTAATGGAGCATAATGCGTTTTATTTTTTATCATCTAGTGGGACTGTGTAGGAGGAAAGTGTTCTGCACAGGTTCGCTTTGGAAACTTTCTCCCGCAGAAGATGCTTTTTGTTGCTGTTGGTACATCGTAATCAGTGACCTAAGAGGAGTCTGAAAGTATGTGGGATGTTGTTGATGTACAGTGTATGGACTGGTGTGTTCCCGGAGGAATAGGAAAATGAATTTATATGCAGAAAGTGAGAGGCTGCTGCGAAGCTGCTGCACTGAGCTGCACCACTCTGAGGTCATAAATAAAATATGATTACATTTCAAATAAACTGTTCACATATGGACCGACTCTGATAATGGACAGGGATAGGGAGAGTGTGGGGGGAATAGTGATGAGTCTTGGGTTGTAGACTGTAAGTATGATATAAAATTAGCTTTGTATTTTGGAAAACAAGTTCCTTTCGCTTAGTTATTTAATTATTCGAAACTTATGATGAGACTTCTTCGGTGTTTTGGGCAGATTGGGCTGAACTCGTTTTATCGATTGATGGTGTTAATGGAGTAGCTTATGGGTTAGGATGTTGGGCTGGTAATCTGAAAGTTGTGGGTTCACACACCATGGACACCTTCAGGGCGGCACGGTGGCTTAGTGGTTAGCATGTTCTCCTCTCAGTGCTATGGATTCCCGGTTCGAATCCCAATCTGGGTGGAGTTTCAATGTTCTCCCCGTGTCTGTGTGGGTTTCCTCCTGGTTCTCCGGTTTCCTCCCACAGGCCAAAAACATGGATCAAGGTCAATTGAATTCTCTAAATTGCCCCATATAGAGTGTGTCTGTGTGTGTGAGTGTTTGCCCAGTAATAGACTGACACCCTGTCCTGAGTGTATCTGCCCAGTGCGTGGGGAACCCCCCGTGACCCTAATATAGGATAAAGCAGAAGATAATGGATGGATGGACACCTTCAGAATGAAGATCAATCAGCATCTCATTTTCCTGGATGACTGACATCTTCAGCTTTAAAGACTATGAGGAACTACAACAGGAAAACAACGGCGCCTGCAAAAGGCTTTGTTAAAGAGACTAAAAAGAGCTGTTTTACTTTCTGCTCCCATGATGATAATAATAATGTCACCACAGTGGATTCACTCGACCAGGTGTTCTAATAGATTATGCATCATTATAAAAATTCTTTAAAAATCAATGCATGACCTTACATGCGTCACTTTAAACAACCATCCCATCTGGAACATATTAATTGGATGAAACACAGATTTGAATTTCATTCATTTGTTTATTTTGAAGTTTAACATCTGGAGGCTATTTTCCCCCAGTGATCCGTTCAGAGAGCCATCATCCTACAGCTGCCTTAAAGTCCTGCATATGATACTTGATTCCATCCATCCATCCATTATCTTCCGCTTTATCCTCCACTGGTACTTGATTCCAAACCTGTTTATTTCTGAATAAGCTATTCATTAAAGAGAAACGAGTCAGATTTACACCGTGGCCCTATTGTAATTTTTCTGTAGCTGTTTTGTTATGTTTTATAGAGCACTTTGTGTTTAGAGAGGGACAGTAATCAAGAGCAGGTATAATCAGTGTTGCCTAAAAGAGGCATGATGTTGATTTTGACATTCTCTGGATATAGTGCTTTAGGCGGTACAAGAGCTCTCTACAAGATTGTGTCCCACTTGCATTTTTCCAGTTGAAGTGCGTTTATTTGATCTGAATGCTGGAACGGCTCGCTGATGTAAAGCACTTTTCGTCGTTTAGGATGGTGACCGCTTAGAACCTGTAGGGCTTTGCTGCTGTATGATAAATTCTGCAAGGCCAGGCAAATCTCTTTAGCCTTCCATTGGGATAATTTTTATAAAGATGACGAATGCGCTTTAACATGTGGTACATGGTAGATTGCCTGAAAGTTCCTGTCTGTTTGGATCCTAAAAATATTTGTAGGAAATTCATAACATACGTCATGCTGCAGGGTGGCACGTTGGCTTAGTGGGGGGGGGGGGGGGGGGGGGGGGGGGGGGGGGGGGGGGGGGGGGGGGGGGGGGGGGGGGGGGGGGGGGGGGGGGGGGGGGGGGGGGGGGGGGGGGGGGGGTACTTTTTAGTTGGTCTAGATGTTTCTCAGTGTTCACAGACAAAACTGTTGAAATATCATTGTTCCTCCAGTGTCTTGTTTCAAACTCGAACATCTGTTTATTTTTGTTTTGTACCAGCAGTTTATTACAATAAGTCCTTACAAATTTTCTAGCCTATTAGCTGTTTGTTGTAGCTTCGTCGGAATGTTTTCAAACCTAATACCGCCAGGATAAAGGTCTAAGATAACTGACACTGACCTTTGCGTTCACACGTACAGATCGATCAGCTGAAGACCAAAGAGTTTAGATTTATGGGTTCCCATCTTAAAATGAGTAGGATGAGGTCAGAGACTAGCTATTAATGAAAGATCAGTTTACAACAGTTTTATACATTGGAGCTTTATAATAAAAAAAAGAAAAAAGTCCAGTATACATAAATTCTATTAAATTAAAAAAATAATTAAATTGGTGGTCAGGGCGGCACGGTGGCTTAGTGGTTAGCATGTTCTCCTCTCAGCACTAGGGATTCCTGGTTCGAATCCCCATCTGGGTGGAGTTTCCATGTTCTCCCTGTGTCCGTGTGGGTTTCCTCCGGGTTCTCCGGTTTCCTCCCACAGTCCAAAAACATGGATCAAGTCAGTTGAGTTCTCCAAATTGCCCCATATAGAGTGTGTGTGTGTGTTTGTCTGTGTGAGTGAGAGTGTGCCCAGCGATGGATTGGCGCCCTGTCCTGGGTGTATCTGCCCAGCGACCGAAACGTTCTCCCCTGTATGGGCATGGGGAACCCCCCCGCGACCCTAATATAGGATAGAGCGGAAGATAATGGATGGATGAAATTGGTGGTCCCACACAAAGCTGTTCTTTATTAGCTTAATAATTTATTATTGTCTGCATTCAATTTATGGAAGTAATTTGCTAGCAAATACAGACTAACCAGCAGGGACTAAATGCACGTACCACTATATTAGATTTTAATTTGGTAAGATTAATGATTTCACCTTAATGTTAGTGCTTCATGTTGCCGCCAAAGATACCAATTTAAACAAAAGTCAGTTTAAAGTTGTATTGTTTTTAAAATTGTACGTCGAGGCTTTACAGAATCTCCCTTTGGAATGTTATTTAAAGATAATTCACTTCAAAAGGCCCATTAAACTCTTATATATACATTTTTGCTAAATGTCATGGATTAATCTTGTGATATTTAACAAGCAATTTAGTTGCAATAAATTATCACTGAACATCTTAAACAGCCCTAGATGTTTCTCAGCTCATATTAATAGGTTGACAAGAACTCCTGCAGTTATATGATTCCAAGCCAGCATCCTTAAAAGTGTTACAAAGACTAAACAGACACAATCCCACCCACAACACCTTCAAAACTCTGACAACTGTTAGCCCTGCACTGCATTACTTGCACATAAATGCACAACTCATTTTGATCCTAACTTATCTGTTACAGTGCCATACAGTTTCTCTTCTTTAAAATTTAAATTGCACAGTTTAAATACATTTCCATCCATCCATTATCTTCCGCTTTATCTTATAAATTAGGGTTGCGGGGGGGGGTTCCCCATGCCCATACAGGGGAGAACGTTTCTGGCGCTGGGCAGATACACCCAGGACAGGGTGCCAATCCATCACTGGGCACACACTTACTCAGACACGCATACAAACACACTCTATATGGGGCAATTTTGAAAATTCAATTCACTTGATCCATGTTTTTGGACTGTGGGAGGAAACCGAAGAACCCGGAGGAAACCCACGCAGACACGGGGAGAACATGCAAACTTTTCAACAACTTTTAACTTCTGTGGAAATGTCAGGAAAGAATTTCACTGCTGGCTGTACCATGCGTATCTCGCATGTGACCAATAAACCTGATTTGATTCGATTTGATTTGTGATTGACGTAGCACCGTTTTCACCCCGTCATCTGTAATCCGGTTTGTGTTTAAGCTCAGGTCATAGAGTTTAGTTGACTTCCACAGGTCAACCCTGGATTGTCGTTTTTTGAGGGTAAAATAATCTCACACCTGCAAATTTCAGTTCAACATTTCAGGGTGAAGTCGGGTCATGGGTGGTGGTTGTAATTGCTGGCAGAGACTCTGTTCTCCTATCCGTCATTATCAGAACAAGACAGCAGAGAATGTGTGACTTCAGAGGGAGCTTAGAAGTAAATAACCTCACATTCATTTTCTGTTTGAGGATTAGTGTGCAAAAGGAATACAAGTTGTATTTATAATTGGATCTTGTGTGAGGTACTTCTGAAGACTCTCTGATGAGTAGTTACACAGTCGCATGCTTGCAGTGGTGGAGACCAAAAAAACCTCCTAAGATGGAGATCAGATAGATGTGGACGATTCGGAGTGTTCTTGATGAGACTTTGGAAACCATCAAAAGAAAGTCGGGTAAATATCTTTAACTTTAACAGAACCCAAACACGACAGTAGAGAACATCTCTAATGAGAACTGCACCTTTACCTTTGACTATTTTCAGAAGATTTTTTCCAAAGCGATTTACAACCAGGGCGGCACGGTGGCTTAGTGGTTAGCATGTTCTCCTCTCAGTGCTGGGGATTCCCGGTTCGAATCCCAATCTGGGTGGAGTTTCCATGTTCTCCCCGTGTCCGCGTGGGTTTCCTCCTGGTTCTCCGGTTTCCTCCCACAGTCCAAAAACATGGATCGAGGTCAATTGAATTCTCCAAATTGCCCCATATAGAGTGTGTCTGTGTGTGTCAATGAGTGTGTGCCCAGTGATAGATTGGCACCCTGTCCTGGATGTATCTGCCCAGCACCTGAAACGTTCTCCCCTGGATTGGCATGTGTAACCCCCCCCCCCCCCCACACGCGGCCCTAATAGAGGAGAAACCGGAATATAATAGATGGATGGATTTAAAAATATACAAATTTAATGGTTGGGATCAGAGTGCAGGGTCAATCATAACACAACTCTGGAGTAATGAGGCTCAAAGGTCTTACTAAAGGACCCACATTAATGGCTTTAAAGGACATTTGAACCCTCCCCCAGCCATCAGGTTAAAAAGTCCGCTCCCTAACCACTGCACTACACCCAATGTTTTATCCAAAGCAATTTACAGGTATGTTTGAGATCTGAATACAGAATCAGCCATTAAACAAGCACCAATTAGATTAGACTGGATCTAGATTGGTCATTTTTAGTGGAATTGAGACGTGAACCCACAATCTTCAGAAGCAGAAACTGCCATTAAAGGTTAAAGCCACCCAGCTTCAGCTTCCACACTGGCCCTAAAGGTTTAAACTGCAACCTTCAGACTGACAATGCACCACTCTAACCTCCTAACCTCCCAAACCACACCCACTACCACCTCCTTACTTGAGTTCTGGATTCTCTTATTTGAATGATTAAAAATATATATATTTTAAAAGTGAGCATCCATTCCATTCCATCCGTCCATTATCTTCCGCTTTATCCTCTAGTAGGGTCACGGTGGGGTTCCCCATGCCCATCCAGGGGAGAACATTTCGGGCGCTGGGCAGATAGATCCAGGACAGGGCGCCAATCCATCGCTGGGCACACACTTACTCACTCACTCACACACACACTCTATATGGGGCAATTTGGAGAACTCAATTGACTTGATCCATGTTTTTGGACTGTGGGAGGAAAACGGAGAACCCGGAGGAAACCCACACGGACATGGGGAGAACATGGAAACTCCACCCAGATGGGGATTCGAACCGGGAACCCCTGGCGCTGAGAGGAGAACATGCTAACCACTAAGCCACCATGATGAGTGAGCATCATCTTTAAAATATAAATTTCATGCTGGTTGTTATTTTAAAGTCTGGATGATCATAAGATGTAGTGTGGGGTATTTGTAGTGGGTCACATGAGACTTTCGAACCGAATGAGCGGCTGTTAAACATTCAAAGCAGGTCCTTTAATATTCAGTCCCCAGCTTCGTTCTTTGATTCTGTCTCCTTAGCATGTTGTTTTTGATAAAAACTGTCTGCCGGTGATTAAATGTAAATGAGAGCAAAGTTCTTTGGCTGTAACGCAGATAAACCACGACTGAGATAAAAGGGTTTTAACGGTTTAAAGTGGTTGTCTGAGATTTTAAGATGCTGTAATGGTCGATCGTATATTGCAGCCCTTGCTCTATTTCTGCTCGCATTTCCATTCAAAATAAACATGAGAAGTCAGAGTTTCAGCGACGGCTCGGTAGCTCAGTGGTTAGGGTGTTGGGCTATCAATCTGAAGGTTGGCGTTTCAAATCCCAGGTCCACTGAAGATACCAATGTGGGTCCTTCAGCAAGACCCTTAACCCTCATTGTTCCAGGGGTGTTGTGATTAACCCTGTGCTCACCTTGTAAGTCGCTTTGGATGAAAACATCTGCTAATTGAGCAAAAATTAGCAAATGTTGCATGTTCGCCTCTCAGCGCTTGGGATTCCTGGTTCGAATCCAAATCTGGGTGGAGTTTGCATGTTCTCCCCGTGTCCGCGTGGGTTTCTTCCAGGTTCTCCGGTTTCCTCCCACAGTCCAAAAACATGGATCAAGTCATGTGAATTCTCCAAATTGTCCCATATAGAGTGTGTTTGTGTGTGTAAGTGTGTGCCCAGTGATAGATTGGCGCTCTGTCCTGGGTGTATCTGCCCAGCGCCCGAGATGGAGGCCCCTATTAGAGGATAAAGTGAAAGATAATGGACGGATGGATGGATGGAAGTCAGAGTTTCCCCATTTCTTGTTTGTTTTTTTGGTTGTTTAAAGTCGCTTCATGCTGCTGGACCCAACGCTTCTTAATGAGTGCATATAGTGCAAGAACCCAAACTGCCCAATGAAATCATCTAACTTTGTTTTGTTGTCCTATGTTGCAATAACAATGCAGCTTGGTTTCATACAAAACCCTGATATTTTGCAAAAGCGTCCTTGTTTCCTGACAGCGGTGCCATTTGGCCCTTGTGTCCGTCTACTGAAGCCGTTCTCCCGATTTCTCCAGGGATGACGAAGTGTGGCCGATACCTTTAAAGCCTGATTGCAGTGAAGAGTGGCTGGCTTTATTCATGGCTCACTGCATGAAGACCATTAATGGCCCGTCATGCCTTTCAGCGAGAGTGTACCAGCTGCGCTAACTTTGAAAAAGAAAGCGGGGATTATTAGAATAAGAATTGCTGCTGATTCTGACGGCGTGACAACACGGGCAAACTAAAATAGGATTAATGTTTGTAGTGATTAAAGGCAAAGCGGCAGAGATTTTAGATGGATTTCTTTTGTAGCAGAAAATCTGTTAAGCATCAGAGATGACAAGGTGGATTGAAATGCATCTTTCATTTTACTTATTAGATTTTTGTTCACTGGTTCACGCACTGGATTGGAATAGTTTCCGCTGTAAGCATGCATTTAATGCAGAGACACTGCCTTACACACACACACACACACACACACCAACCACAGGAAAACAGAACAGCATGCATCAACTAATGATGCAAGTGTGACAACATTTTGATTGACATACATTTTGTCATGTAGCAGACACTTTTATTCAAAGCGTTTTGATGGTTGGGGTCAGAACACAAGGTTGATGCAGCACCCAGGAGCATTAGTGTTAAAGGACTTCAGTTGATTTTGGGCTTTAAACCAACAACCTTTAGATTAATAGCCCAACGCCATTACCACTGAGCTACCACACCCTCAATTTCTAATTTCTATTGCCACAGGTCAATTAGACACTTCTCTTTTGCTCCTAATTTTGAGGGACCAGTTTTAAAAAAGGCCCTTATCTGTTCCACCATGACCGTGCTTGGCTGGACAAACCATTATTAGTGACTGACCCACACAGTGTTCAGACTTAATCTCCACCCAACACCTCAACTGGAATGGAGATCGTGAGCAAGCCCTCTAATCCAGTGATTCTCAACTAGTGGATCATAAAATGGAATACATTTTTTTAAAAATTCTAAATAATGTCATTGATTTTTGACAAGCACCCCCCCCCCCAATTCCAAAAGAAAAGGATTAAACAAAATGTACTGTATGAGATATGCTTTTAATGGTCCCACGATGCGAAAATTCACATTCTCAGCCACAAAGTTACATGTGATTGAGAAAGATGCATCTGATAAAAAAATTTGAAACAATAATTACAATTGAAATGGAAATCAGTATGTACAACATAAAATTCAGTAATGTACATAAATCATAATACAGTGAGGAAGACTATAAATACATTTACATCACATTTAGTCATTTAGCAGATGCTTTTATCCAAAGCGACTTACAAATGAGAACATGAAGTCAGTAGTTATGAAGAAAACCAACTACACTGTAAAATCATCAAACCTGATTGTTATTTCATGCTGCGTCCCCCCTCCCCCATTTTTTAAAATTGATTATTATTATTATTATTATCATTATTATATTATTATTATTATTATTATTATTATTATTATTATTATTATTATTATTATTATTATTTTATTTTATTATTATTATTTTTTTTACAACAGGTTTTTGTTAAAAAGATGCGTCTTTAGTAGTTTCTTAAAACTGCTTCTGCCTTATGGACATTTAAAAGCAACTTTAAAAACAGTAATACAGTGCACAGTGATAAAGTAATGCACATATGATTGATTTAAATTGTTATTGCATGTTTATTATGGAGATAAACATTAGGACTGCAATAGAAACACACAAAGACATTACATACACTTCACTTTACTCTTCTATAAAAATTATGTTGACACATGATCAGAAATGCTTTTAATTCTACTCAAAGATATTAAGGTCATTAACCGAAATCACCTCCTCAGGTCTCCATCGTTCCCACCGGAGTTCAATACATTTCTATTTCTCTGTTTATTTTTATTCAATGCTTCACTATAGATGCCTCTGCATGGTCCGTCCGGCCCACCCAACGTTCTGCTTCTGTGTGCCAGGCGTTCTGCCTCTGAGGGCTCAGTCTGCGCTCGGGTTGAAATGAGTTGAGGCTGTAGCGAGTCTGAGTCCCAGTTCATCAGAGCTGTCTCACACTGATTAGGTCACACTGGAGATTTCATTCTTATTACTCTAAACCATTAGAAAAATTCAGAGCTGACCAAAATTGATGAATGGAGCTGGGAGAGGACTGCTGCTGCATGGAGAACAGTCTCCCTGTTGTTTTAATTTTCCACTTTATTATATGATGGATACATTTGGAAGATGTCCTTGCTTTCTTAATCCACACTGACGTTCAGTGTTTGGGGCGACGATAATAACCGAAGAAATACGTATCGTTGTACAATTGCGTTTATTGAAAGTGACTTACAAGGATTGCAGCAGGAAGGTCAAAGCACAGGGTCGGATTCCAGAATTTTTAAACACATCCCCAGATATTTATTTTGTTTTTGTCAGTGATTAAACCAAAATGGTGCGAGGTGGGAACAGGTGGGTAGTTACATGCTTCAGAAAATAGAATCGGCCAGCTCTGAGTTTTTCAGTGCGGCCTGCGCTGGAGACAAAATTCAAATAAGTATTGATCATTTTGCTACAAAATAAATCTGACCCGAATGGAGTTTCTAAAATCTTACTTAAGTAAATGTATGGCGACTTAGAAAAATGTACCTCATTAAAGGCAGGAGGTACCAATCTGAAGGTGTTAAGCAGGAGAGAAAAAACAAGAACTAAGCTGCTCATCAGCAACGGGGCTAGTATTGGAGCCTATCCCAGCAAGGCACACGCAGACAGGCAGGCAGTCAGCAGTCCCTCACAGAGCAGATGCACACACACACACACACACAAACAAATGTTTAAATTGCAACTTAGACTGGCATTAAACCACGCATGGGGGAACATGTTAAACTCCACATGCTTTTTTGCTGTGAATGAAATTTTATTTATTTATTATTACAGCTTATTTTTTACATTCATATTCTTTGAACTGTGAATAATACTTTTTATAAACATCATATCCCTCCATCTTTTTTCTTTGGTGGGGGGGGGTATACCCATCCATGAGAGCACATTTAGGGCACTGAGCAAATTCACCCAGGACAGGGTGCCAATCTTTGGGCACACATAACATTCATTCATTCATTCATTCATTCATTATCTCCCGCTTTATCCTCTATTAGGGTCGCCGTGGGGTTCCCCATGCCCATCCAGGGGAAAACATCTCGGGCACTGGGCAGATAGACCCAGGACAGGGCGCCAATCCATCGCTGGGCACACACTCACTCACACAGACACACTGTATATGGGTCAATTTTGTAGAATTCAATTGACCTGATCCATGTTTTTGGACTGTGGGAGAAAACCGGAGAACCCGGAGGACACGCGGACACATGGAGAACATGGAAACTCCAACCAGATGGGGATTCGAACCGGGAATCCCTAGCGCTGAGAGGCGATATATATATATATATATATATATATATATATATATATACAGCAATGGATTGTCGCCCTGTCCTGGGTCTATCTGCCCAGCGCCCCCGAAACGTTCTCCCCTGGATGGGCATGGGGAACCCCACCGCGACCCTAATAGAGGATAAACCGGGAGATAATGAATAAATGAATTAAGTATATATATATATATATATATATATATATATATATATATATATATATATATATATATATATATATATATATAGGCATTTTAGAGGAGATGCTTTTGGACTGTGGGATGTAACAGCAGATCCCAGAGAATATCCACACAGACATGGGAGAATATAGCAACTTCCCTCATGTCACGATTAAAGTCTAGCTCTCTGAGAACCTAGAACCTAGAGAGCTGACATGCGACATGCTGACCACTACGTCACCGTGCAGCGTGTAATTCTTTATACATGCTTTATACATGTTTGTGGTTTAACGGTGGACGTGTACGAAGCCGCCGTAAAGCCGTCACAGAACTTACTCGCATTCCGATAACGGAATGAAAATGTCACGAGCTGTAATTGCAGTTAATATTGTGACAGCATGCCGCTGCCATTATCAAGAACAGTGCTCCCCGGGGCCTGTTTTGTTTTAATTACCTTATGCAAAGCTGTGTTTACTGTTCTGTGTTTGATGGTCAGTCGTTCTTAAGTCGCATTATTTTTATTCAGCTCTCCTGGTAGCTTTTTAATATCGGGCTCTTGAACAGCTCCCATAGTGCTTTATTAGAAGCATACAGCTGCGCTGATGGAGGTCCTCTCACTGTATCACCAGCGTTCTGTAATGAAGAACACGTCCATGCTAAATCAAAACGCTTGTGTCGCTCTGGTCTAATTACACACTGCGGTCTGTGGAGGCATGTTTGTCCTCGGGGTAAGGCAACCATCTCCTTCACATATAGCACTAAATAAAAGTTTACACTCTGCTGCCTTCTCAAAGCTCACCAGCACTGGAGTGTATCTGCGAGCACCTGCCACCGCATTTCTTCATTACTCATCACTCCCATCTGCACAGCATCTCCACTCAGCCTGAAACCAGTCCTTCAGCTCTGTTCGACTGAGACGGCTCTGTTTTATCTCGTCTCCGACGCCGCGCTGTCCGTTTCCTCCTGGGTTTTCTCCCTTTCAATTTTTCTATCTCAACACGGTGAGACGTATTATTCAGCTCAAGTATCAAAACATGCAAGTAAAAACATATCAATTAAAAGTTTTCAAATTGTGTCTTTGGGGAAATTTTGTGAGATAAGACACTGAGAGAGAAAAGGGCCTTCCCCAATCTCATCTCATTATCCATCCATTATCTTCTGCTTTATCCTCTATTAGGGTCGCAGGGGGAGGTTCCCCATGCCCATCCAGGGTAGAACGTTTCGGGCGCTGGGCAGATACACCCAGGACAGGAAGCCAATCTATCACTGAACACACACACACAGACACACTCTATATGGGGCAATTTGGAGAATTCGATTGACCTTGATCCATGTTTTTGGACTTTGGGAGGAACCCGGAGAACCCAGAAGAAACCCACACGGACACAAGAACATGGAAACTCCACCCAGATTGGGATTCGAACCTGGAATTCCTAGTGCTGAGAGGAGAACATGCTAAACACTAAGCCATCGTGCCACTACCTATTTCATTATCTTCCACTTAATTCTTTACTCAGGTCGCAGGTAAAGATTCTCCATTCCAATTAAGGGGAGAACATTTCGGGTGTTGGGTAGATACACCCAGGACAGGGCACCAATCCATCACTGAGTACACACTCTCACACAGACCCACAACTATATATGGAGGCGATTTAGATGGGGGCAGTTTTATGTTGCTAATTCACCTTGAATCCATGTTTTTAGACTGTTTGAGAAAACAAGAGAACCAGTAGAACTTCCACCCAGATCGGGATTTTTAGTAAAATTGTATTAGTTTAGCACATTTTTACAATATAAACCTGACCAACATTAGTTTTGCAGAATTCCAGCACAAAACATAAAAGCAAAAAAATAAATAAATAAAATAAGCATTGATCAAAATTCATCCATCCATCCATCCATTATCTTCCGCTTTATCCTATATTAGGGTCGCGGGGGGGGGGCAGGATGCCAATCTATTGCTGGGCACACACTCACTCACACCGGGAAACCCTAGCGCTGAGAGGAAAACATGCTAACCACTAAGCCACCGTGCCACCCTGATCAAAATTCAGTGCACAAGAAAGAAAATGCCAAAAACTATATCATGTAGAAAAATTCAGTGTCAGTGATACCAACAGATCAACATAAAAATATTTTAAAAAACCTCACAACTATTAAAACTAGTCTGATATGATGAAACCTCTTAATGCCCCTTAAAATACTGCTGCTACACCCTCAGCCATTTGAGGTTTAAGCAATAGTTCATTCACACATCCCATAAAGATGGTTGGTTATGCAGCCTTGAGATCATAAAAGCATGAATTGCATCCCATTTCTTTATATTTACATGACCTTCATCTTCAAAGCCATATTAAAGTTAATATAAGATGGATCTCCAGACTAATGGTGAAGGTTCTTCTCGAGGTTTTCATTGCGTTTACCCTTCAGGTCGTAATTTTCTTTGTTTTTAATGTACAGTTGTGGTTCCTTGTATTAACAGAACCATAGAACGTCCAGGAAACAAACGCCAGTCTGAATCATGTGGTGTATTTCTGGGTCTTTTCGCAGGGTAACAATCAGAGTGCTTTAGTAATCCATCCAGTCCACCAATATCTTCCGTTTTATCCTATATTAGGGTCGTGGGGGGGTTCCCCATGCCCGCGCGGACACGGGGAGAACATGGAAACGCCACCCCGATTGGGATTTGAACCAGGAATCCCTAGCGCTGAGAGGAGAACATGCTAACCACTAAGCCGCTGTGCTGCCCTGGTTTAGTAATATTTTATTAAATACTCTGCCTCTTTAACGGTAATGCACTCGCTGCTCTTCTGTTGTTTTCATGGCGTGAGGTAAACGTATTTCAAAATCCTGGATGCTCCAGGTGAAGAAACGCTATTATTCTCAGCGGGCTAAAGGAGAAGTGACTAAAAAGGGAAGGTAGCAAACCTAATTAACTTTTTATAAGTGTGCGGCAACAGGAGGAAAGAGCTGAACTCATTGAAGGCAGACTGCTGCTTATGTGAATTTAATTATACTGTCAAATATTAAGATATCTCATTCGGAGTTCCCTTTCATTCCCAACTTGGGCACTATATCGTATATCATATTTATAACTGAACATTGAGGGCTCGGTTAGATCACATATCATAATGGCCTTTATTAAGATTTTCATTACTTGTGGTTTAAATGATTTAATAGAACCCTTACTGCCCAGCGCTTATTATTATTGCACTTTCAGAAATGCAGCATTGTTACGATTCTTTATGTGGCTCTTGGGAGACTAGTTAATTGTCTATTGCTTTAACTCTCTTTCACACTAAACTATTAACCCCCAGGTGACGGGAGTTCGAATGAGCGATGGCTTCACACAGGTGTGAACTAACAGCAAGGTCCAGCAGAGCTTTTTTATATTGAGAACCAACACGAATGCAAAGAACAGAAGTGAACCCCGTACTGATTTCTTTGTGTGAAAATGTATTTATTACTCTGGTAGTAGTAGATGTTGAGTAGTGGTAGTAATAATAGTGGTAGTAGTAATGTTAATAATAATAATAATAATAATAATAATAATAATATTAGGAGTAGTAATGATAGTAATAATAATAATAGTAGGAGTAGTAATGATGGTGGTAGTAGTAGTAATAGTGTTAGTAATGATAGTAATACTCGTAGTAAAATTTAATACTAGTAGTAGCAATGATGGTGGTGGTGGTAGTAGAAATAGTGGTAATAGAAATAGTAGTAGTACTAATAATAGCAGTAGTAGTAGTACTGATGGTATAAGTAGTAGTAGTAGTGATGTTGGTAATAATAGAAGTAGTAGTAATAGTAGTAATAGAAGTAGAAGGGATAGTAGTAATGTTGGTAATAATAATATTAGTGTTAGTAGTAGTATTAATAGCAGTGGTAGTAGTAGTACTGATGGTATAAGTAGTAGTAGTAATGTTGGTAATAATAGTAGTAGTAGTAATGGTGGTGGTAGTAGTAGTTATAGAAGTAGTAGGGGTAGCAGTAGTAATAATAATAGTAGTAGTACTGATGGCATAAGTAGTAGTAGTAGTAGTAGTAATGTTAGTAATAATAACAGTAGTAGTAGTAGTAATTATGGTGGTAGTATTAGTAATAGAAGTAGTAGTGTTAGTAGTAGTAGTAATAATAGCAGTTGTAGTAGTACTGATGGTATAAGTAGTAGTAGTAATATTGGTAATAATGGTAGTAGTAGTAGTAAATATGGTGGTAGTAGTAGTAGTAATAGAAGTAATAATAGCAGTAGTAGTGCTAATGGTATAAGTAGTATTAGTAAAGTTAGTAATAATAATATTAGTAATAGTAATGATATTGATATTAATAGCAGTAGTAACGATGGTAGTAGTAATAAATATATATTACACTCAGCATCCCCCATTTGTACTGTACATAGTTTAAAGAAACTGTAGAATTTCTTTATCACATAAATTTTTTATTGTATTGAAATGTTCATCTTTGGTTCAATCGTCTTTAATGGTTTTCTAAGTTTGTGTTCTGCCTGAATGATATTTGATTGGTCTTTTAGTTTAACGTGCCAAGCTCCTGACTCCAGATCTGTTCATTACATCTGGTCATTACATGCCTCCGGGAGCAGAACTAATTCAGTTAAACCTCTCAGTCCACCCTCGTACAATAACGCAGAAAAAGGTTAATGAAGGGACGTGGCACGAGGGCCAGATAAAAAATGTATAGACGTTGTGTAAAAAAGTAACTTCTGAGTTCTTTCTTAAAAAATAAAAATTAATCGAATGGCCACGAGCACTTTGAGTTATAGATGTTATCTGCATTTAAAGTTCAAAGGATTTAAATCAATAAGAGTTCTAAGCCGCATTGTTTCGAACCTAATTGCAAACACGTAGTGCATGAGAGACGCTCTCCCTCGAGATGGAGCAGATTCATCATGGTAAATATAAAAAAGGCAGAAACTTGCGGCGGGTTGCATCAGCGTATGCAGCGGGACCGTTTTGGAATCTCGGTATAGAACCAGGTTTGTTGGAGTTAGTAATCAGGCCTCTCTGCTGGCTTTGAACAGGGAACGTTGCTGTTTTGCTAAACTGACATCAGAAAGTTGGAAGGTGCATTTTTAAACACGGCAGGTGAAAAGAAAACCAAAAGAATAAAAAAGAACAAGTGTTCCAGATGATTCAGCTGCAGCAAACACCAGGTGCTTTTTAGCAAATGAAAGCAGAAATATATTGCACACTTAATTTAATTTTGGAGGAAAAAAGGTTGCTGGTTGGATGTGAGAATTATGTTCTGGTGGGGTTATTTTTTTTAGTTAGCTGAATGTGCTGATGTCATTAGATATCGTCGTTCTTGACGGCACTGGCTTTTTGCAGGACCACAGTGCTAAGAGTCATTAGACACAAAGGGGGGGGGGGTTCAGGAGAGGACTTACATGCTGGAGAAGGTTCTATGTAGCCGTGTCTCTCAACTTAATACTGATCACCACACATTTTGTACCTGGCTGTCCTCCACTTTTGATGCTGTCTTGGTCCTCACAAGGTTTCTTCCTTAAAATATCACCATAACAGAGAGTTTTTTCCTTGCCACTGTAACTTCGGCTTACTTTTTGGGAGTTTAAAGGTTTATAACACTGTTAAGCTGCTTTGTGACCATGTACTATTGTAAAAATAAATGCTATGCTTTTTTTAGACGTGTACAATTTTGCATTTGGCATGTTCTCTCCAAGGGTCACCATAGTGAAATTTTCAAACCAGTTACCCTTCCTGATGCAACCCTTCTATTTACCCGACATGGGAAGTGTATAAGGGCACGGCACGGTGGCTTAGTGATTAGCATGTTCTCCTCTCAGCGTTAGGGATTCCTGAATCCCAATCTGTTCGAATCCCAATCTGGGTGAAGTTTCCATGTTCTCCCCGTGTCTGCGTGGGTTTCCTCCGGGTTCTCCGGTTTCCACCCACTGTCCAAAAACATGGATCAAGGTCAATTGAATTCTCCAAAATTGCCCCATATAGAGTGTGTCTGTGTGAGTGAGTGTGTGCCCAGCGATGGATTGGCGCAAACTAGAAATTCATGCAGCTATACCTGGGTGTATCTGCCCAGCGCCCGAAACATTCTCCCCTGGATGGGCATGGGGAACCACCCCCCGTGACCCTACTAGAGGATAAAGCAGAAGATAATGGATGGATGGGAAGTGTATAAGGAACCAGCCTCGTGACCTGATGGTCCCAGAGTCAATTTCCAGTGTCAATAAAAACTACAGCTGAAGTGCCCTTGGGCAAGGAACCTACCCCAACTGCTCCATTTGAGTTCTCTCTGCTGTGGTGGCTTAGTGGTTAAGGTACTGTACTTTGCCCCAGAAGGTTGATGTTCATGTCACAGCAGAACAAGATCATTTGAATGTTTGTAAAATTTGTACAAAGAAACTAAAATTGATTGTGGTGGATAAAGCAAAGCTCACAACATAAACGAAGCTAAATGTGAAAAACAGCTGCATGAATTTCTAGTTTGCATAAATCTGTGGGTTGGCTGTTTATTACACCAAAGGAAGTAATAATCTATAAAAGAACTCATATCCACTATTTACATAACTTAAAATAAAGTTGACCTTTTCCTGTGTGGCATGTGTGTGTTATACAGATGTAAAGTGGGTGGAGAATATAACCTAAAGCGTTGATGAAAACGTCATTAGATTCACACCGGAGGAACAAAATTAGAATTGTGGAGTGAGTGGGACGATGGCGGAGCGGGTATTTATATGTAGTGGAACTCTAAGCAGAAGGGAAAAGCTAAAACCATCAGAGGACTTTTAATGTGACTGAGCTGTCATGGTGTTCTCTGGGTGATTCAGCCGGAGCAAATGAACAGAGATAATCATAATGAAAGGAAGGGAGGAAGAAAAGTCCCCCGAGACGAGTGTCTCCATGCTCACGGTGTTATTTCAGGTCTGCTGAGTTTTTACATCTGGCCCAGTTCACAGCTGAATTAGTTCAGGACGGCTGGACCTTTCTTGCTCTTTTGTTTTCAAACTACACTAATGACGCACCACGGACCGACAAAAGGATCGGGACTCTGCTTCATTATTACATTCAGATGATGGATTTGTTTGGACATAGGGAGGCATGGTGGCTTAGTTGTTAGCATGTTCTCCTCTCAGCACTAGCCCAGTTGGAATTCTAATCTGAGAAGTGTCCATGTTCTCCTCATGTCTGCATGGGTTTCCTCCGGGTTCTTCGTTTTTATTCCACAGTCCAAAAACATGGATCAAGGTCAATTGAATTCTCCAAATTGCCCCATGTAGAGTGTGTCTGTGTGAGTGTGTAAGTGAGTGTGTGCCCAGTAATAGATTGGCGACTGGTCCTGGGTGTATCTGCCCAGC
Source organism: Corydoras maculifer (assembly GCA_019802435.1). NCBI lineage: Eukaryota > Metazoa > Chordata > Actinopteri > Siluriformes > Callichthyidae > Corydoras > Corydoras maculifer. The sequence continues at coordinate 774,356 of JAFMOD010000602.1, read as the reverse complement.
AACCCCCCCTCCCCCCGTGACCCTAGTAGAGAATAAAGTGGCAGATAATGGATGGATGGGTTTGTTTGGACATGGGTGTAGATATCGTAGATCTTTAGACAGACAGAAGCTTTAAACTCTGGGAGAACACTTTGGGGAATGCCCTTTCCTTCAAGGATTGAAGGATTTCCTTCAAATTTAAAGCAATAAAGCATAAGGGTGTGTGCAGTATTGTATAAATCATGGGAGAGAGGTGATGCTAGATCAGACATTTGGCAGGGTGTCTTTACACCTTTCCTATCATAAAGTGATCTAATTTTACCTATTGTATTTAAACACGTCTGTTCTCCACATTTAACCCATCTGTGCAATGAAACACACACACACACACACTGAATGAAGTGGGCAAATGTGCTCAGACTGGTGGGCATCACTGTACATGGTGCCGGGGGAGCCATTAGGGTTCCGTACCTTGCCCAGGGGCACTTCAACTATTGTACTTATTGGGACCTGGAATCAAACCGAGGACCTTAAGGTCACAAGACAGGTTCCCTAACCATCCGTCAACAGTTCCTCAATGTCCATTATCTTCCACTTTCTCCTCAATTAGGGTCCCTGGGGGGTTCCCTATGCCCATCCAGGGGAGAACGTTTGGGGAGCTGGGCAGAAACACCCAGGACAGGACGCCAATCTATCGCTGGATACACACTCACTCACACAGACACACTCTATATTGGGCAATTTGGAGAATTCAATTGACTTGATCCTTGTTGTTGGACTGTGGGAGGAAACTGGAGGACCCGGAGGAAACCCACATGGACACCGGGGTTCCTCAATGTAAATCACATAAATATTTTACGTTGCAGATGAAATTCTGCTCCACTGTGAGCATTTGTCTATAGAACGTACAGCTTTACAAACGAAACACACGTTCTCGTCACTAAAGTGAACGCAGCATGTTAACAGCATTACTTCTGCCCGACAGTATAAAGTTGGAAATTCTCGTTTTATTGCCCAAATTTTTCTTCATTTATTCTTGTCAGTAAGTACGATCAATAACCTTTGCCTCCCTCTATCATTGTCGTCCTCTCTCAGCGAACGTGTCATTCTCTAATTCGTTCTCGCTCTTTTCCTTGATGTGATTGATGGCTCGTCTCACGGGAAAAATAAAGAAATTCACCAGTCGGGACCCACCGGATACAGCGGACGGATTTCGAGCCAAACCGAAAAAAAAATGTTTAATAGAACCATAAATTACAACATTTAATATAATATCAATATTTGTACTAAGCAGTCACTTTATCAAGTATGTTTGCCCAGCGATAGATTGGCGCACTGTCCTGGATTTATGTTTGCATTAAGTTCCACTGAATGTGTCGTAGGGCGGCACGTTGGCTAGCAAGTGGTTAGCATGTTCTCCTCTCAGTGCTAGGGATTCTCGGTTCGAATCCCCATCTGGGTGGAGTTTCCCTGTTCTTGTGTCCGCATGGGTTTCCTCCAGGTTCTCCGAGTCAATTGAGTCAAATGAGTCCTCAAATTGCCCCATATAGAGTGTGTCTGTGTGAGTGAGTGTGTGCCCAGCGATATATTGGCACCCTGTCCTGGGTATATCTGCCCAGCGCCCAAGACGTTCTCCCCTGGATGGGCCTGGGGAACCCCCCCGCAACCCTAATATAGGATAAAGCGGAAGATAATGAATGGATGGATGAATGTGTCGTATAGAAACTAATAAGACACAAAATGCTCGTCGTCGCCGGAAAGAAAAGGGCCCATGATGCTCACTCAGAGATGTGCACTGCAGGCCACACTTGCTGACTTTAATTATGACACTTTTTGCTTCACCCTGCAGTGCCAAAGCTTTGAGTGCACTTGACCATTAAGCTGAAATGTGTCTCTGTTGAGTATTCTGGTCATGCTTGATCAATGCTGTTGCACAAATTGCAAACGACCTAAAAATGTCAAGCGGAATTGTTAAAACCCACTCAGGGGGATCTATTTGTCAAAGAAAAATGTAAAAGATGGAGCATAAAAGGCATGGTTTTCCAATTCATTGCTAATTCTCAACCCTAAAAAAGGAGCAGCGAAATTATGATGGATGTGACAAACCGTCGCATTGTTTTTACTGCGTTATCTTACAGTAAATGTTTTACACACTGGGGAAATTAAAAATCAAAGACCGGGCTGACAGCTTCTTTTAAACAAGTAGTACCTATATAGTGCAATAGCACCTGTCATCATATACACCCACCGGCCACTTCATTAGTAAGACCTCTTACTTCAAAACTCCTTGCACATTTTAGATTTACTGTAGATCAATTAGCAGATGTCTTTTTGAAATTAAAGGTTTTAAGGGGTCACAACACCATGATAGCCATGATACAGCACCCCTGGAGAAATGAGCTTTAAGGGCCTTCCTCAAGAAACGTCAGCGGACATGGGATTTAAATCCACAAACTTCTGATTGATAGCCCAACACCCTAAACTCTGAGACACCAAACTAGCATTATTTTTAGAATTTTATTATATTGTCGGGCGGCACGGTGGCTTAGTGGTTTGCATGTTCTCCTCTCAGCGCTAGGGATTCCTGGTTCGAATCCCCATCTGGGTGGAGTTTCCAAGTTCTCCCTGTGTCCGTGTGGGTTTCCTCCGGGTTCTCCAGTTTCCTCCCGCAGTCCAAAAACATGAATCAAGTCAATTGAGTTCTCCAAATTGCCCCATATGGAGTGTGTCTGTGTGAGTGGGTGTGCGGCCAGCGAGAGATTGGCGCCCCGTCCTGGATGTATCTGCCCATTGCCTTAAACGTTCTCCCCTGGATGGGCATGGGGAACACATGCCCATCCAATATAGGATAAAGCAGAAGATAATAGATTAATGGATATTATATTGTTAGAATCATACTCTAAGTGTAAAACACATGTTCTGTGGTGGTCCTGTCTGGGCTGGGTTTAAGGAACAGAGATAATGAGACTAATAATTTATGCAGAAAAACCTGTCTGTAATTACAAAACTTAAAAAAAAAATAGGGGAAACAATAAAAAATACACAGTAACTATAGATGACAGGAGCAGTACTTAATAAAGCTGGTGTATTCAAACAGCCACAGCTGGGATGGCACATAACCTTACAACAATGATGAAGTGTGGCGGGCCAAGAGCTGAACCCAGGGGGACACCACAGGTGGCAGAAGCATTTGAAGATTTGTGTGTGAGAGTTTAATTACATGACTGGTAAATGACAGAGTAGTGTGGAAAGTAAGATTCGCAGCCGGTCGCAGCTGAGCTCCTGTGAGTCAATATGATATTCAATATTGCGGATCTTGAAGTGGATTTAAAAATCAGAGTAACTTTATGAAGGATGTCAGAAGGCAAAGATCATGTAGTGTCACTGAGGGGTACCGTAACGTTCTGCTGTAGCGGAGAGATTTATTTATATAGCACTTTTAATTAAGAGTTTTAAGTCTGAATTCTCAAAGAAGTGTATGTGTGTGTATATGTATGTACTGTGTGTGTGTGTGTGTATATATATATATATATATATATATATATATATATATATATATATATATATATACACACACAGATAGACTGTAGTCCACCTCTTCTTTGTTTTTGTTAGATCCCTGTTGCTTCTAAGTTCTCTATTGATCAGAATCATCACAGAACAGGTAGAATTTGGGTGGTGGATTGTTTGTCAGTTCTGCAGTAACACTGATGTGGTTAGGGGGAGTTTAGTGCAGCAGTACTTTACCTCAGTTACACTGCTGTTAATCTGCTGTATAATAAAGTCCTTAAATAACTATAGAAAATTAAAACAATAATAAGGATAATATCCACTCTTATTCCTCCCACCTTCATTACACACATCAAATCTCATAGTTGAGAAGATGAGACAACCCTGCAGTCAACACTCTCAAATCCTAGACAGCTGGCGTCACCCTTTTTGTTGATCCAAGCTACAAATCATGACGTTGAAACAGATGTGTGTGATCTTTTCAATTTCCAGCGCAGTTCTCTCCTCTTTGAGAGGATTAGCCTGCTGCTGATGGGAAGTTGTGTCTCCGCTTATGAGTTCATTTTCATCCTCATAAACAACACCTGCTTCAAACGGCGCCTAAGCACGCCGGCGTGCGGCTCCAGAGCCGGTATGAATAACACTGATGCGGGCTTAATAAAATTGTCATCCAAAGACTTGCATTATTGTCGCCGAGAATATTAATTTGTTGGGGCTTCGTACTGCAGAACCAGGTGGCAAATTAAATCATGCTAATCTGCTCTTATGACACATGGAACTCGAGGATGACCAAATGGGTGTAGGACTCGTAATAAAAACAGTATCGGGGGGATTTGTACAATATGGCTTTAGGAAATCTTCTGCATAATGGTGCGGCATTGTTTATTTAGTGTAAGTCGTAGTGGGATTATGATCTATATAAGTAAGTGAGCAGAGGAGTAAAGAACATTTGGCTTGTGAACCTTATAAATAAGGGAAAAAAGTGTGTGTGTGTGTGTGTGTGTGTGTGTGTGTGTGTGTGTGTGTGTGTGTGTGTGTGTGTGTGCGTGTCCTATACAAATCCACACCGTTGCTTTGATTACGCTTTAGAACCCCATGAAGGTTTATATACTCTACAACCACTAAGAAGTGACTCCATCCATCCATACATCCCTTATCTTCTGATTTATCCTCTACTAGGGTCGCGGGGCGTTTCTCTATGCCAATCCAGGGGGAACGGGTCTGGGGAAAGGGCTTGAACTGTCCATCCCTCCATTATCTTCTGTTTAATTTTCTACTAGTGTTGTGGGGGGGGGGGGTCTCCATGCCCATCCAAGGGATAACGTGGCACTGGGCAGATACACCCAGGATACGACGCCAATCTAGAGCTTCAACTAAATACATAAAATATAAACTATTAGATGTTTGTTTAAATATAGGATTAAAGTAAGTCATTACATATTCAGCTTTTAATAAAATAATCACAGCCAGGCTTCTGAAGTTCATTAGACGCTGCTGAAAATTTAAAGCCGAGTTCTTTTTTAGATGAAAGACAAAAGAGCCTTTAAGCATCAAACATTTAATAATTGATTCGCTGATGCTGTTCATGTCTGGATCTCGCTGGAGATTTGTCAGCTGCACATTTATGCTGACAAGTCCGCTTTTATCAAACTCAGAAGCGCTTATGGTATCAGACCTGCCATGTTTCTAACCCGCGCCAAGACGATTCGTACCGCAAAACCTCCCCACCATCCGAATCCTGAGTGCGTAAACTGCATAAACCTGAAAACACATGAATATTACAGAGGACACTGTATTACGTTGCACTATAATTGAGGTAAAATTATGTAAACATTGTTTTATATTCATGTATTGTGTACTCAGTTACTAAATGTCATTTTTAAATATGTTTAATGAGGGGGATAATTTATTATTTGTGTGTTATGCTGCATTACAGTTCGTCGTGTAAAGGTCATGGTGCTTCCCAGCATTTTGGTTGACTTCTGGAAGGTCAGGGTTTTTTTTAATGGGACGGCCATATTTAAGTATTGTGAATTTCTTTTTATATATATTTTTTTTATTACTCATTCATTTATCAAGCTCCCAGCTATGGCTCATCAAGGGGGACGCTCTGATCAAACACAACAGCTCTAATCAAACAACAAGAAGGAACAAAATTCTCATTTAGGAACGTGAAAATCTGGCAGCAGGCCCTGAAGCGATATGGGTCTTAAATGAAGATGGAAGAGTTACAGACTGAGGCAGCTAGACAGATAAAGCGCCTTCATGTCATAACTGAAGATCCCACCACTGCCGGGTGTTCAGCTTGAGTTCAGAGGGAGCTCTAATCTAATTAAGATGGATTTCAAATCCTGATTTTGACAAAAAAAGAGGGGGCCCATTATGATTTACATACACAAGGCAAAAATATGGTTTCTGCCGCTGGTTTTTAAAATAACAAAGGTTCTCCTAACTCCAAATGCTTCCGGACACACAGTGAGCAGTGTGTCAACATTTACATTACGTCATTTAGCAGACGTTTTTATCCAAAGCGACTTGCAAGTTCAAGTTCAAGTCATTTATTTATATAGCGCTTTTTAAAACAGTACATTTGCCACAAAGCAGCTTTACAGAATGAAAAGCCTTTAAACCCCGAAGAGCAAGCCGAAGCGACAGTGGCAAGAATAAAACTCCCTGTTAAATTGTTATTTAAAGGAAGAAACCTTGTGAGGACCGAGGCTCAGTGGGGGACTCATCCTCCTTGAGAGGCAGCATCAACAGTGTAGAACAGCCATGTACAGATTGTGTCGAGATCAGGTGACTATATTTAACAAACAGAAAAACTCTAACAACTGGAAAACTATATTTAACTCCATTAAGGGGTCCTGCAGGACCGCCAGTCCAATTAATATCCAGGTTCCTTGCAAGGTGAGCACAGGGTTAATCACAACATCCTTGCTCAAGGGCCCACACTGGTGACTTCAGTGGACCTGGGATTTGAACTCACAACCTTCAGATTGATAGCCTAACACCCTAACCACTGAGCTTTGAGTCAATTTGAGGATCATTTTTTCAGCTTATTGATCATTTCTTCGATCTGTGTAAAGCCAGAAAACTGTATAAAAGTATATAAAAAATATTTATTTCATTGCTATAAAGTTGAGTTATATTAACATATTTTACATATTTTTTGTCATACTGTGCACACAAATAAAACAGCCGTGGGATTTGCTTCCTGATGTAGGCAGCGGTGAAGTCATTGCAGAGTGATGAGATTGATGCAGGTGGAGTTTTCTCCCATAACACAGAGTATTGATGCTATTCATCACCAGCCAGAGAAGATATAGAGAGTTCTACCTATAGACACACACCTCATATATCACAACACTGCTTAGCCCTGTTTACAACCAACAAGGGCAGTACATTGACCTGACTGTGTGAGTCCTGGACTGAGCAACTTCATCTTTAATGCATGTTTAATGATAAATATTTGGATCTGAAATTCACTGCATGTTTTGTAAAATAAACCAGAGTTCTGTAGATTCATGATTTTATTACGCACTTGCCAGTCACACGATAATGTTTACTTTAAATGGTATACATGTTCATTTGCTAGTCGCACTGTACCATTGAAATAGCAATCTACCAAAGTCAGACCCCACTTGGCTCTTAAAGAGAACGGCAAGTGACACGCTGATCGGTCTATTGCACGCTTCTATGGATTACCTCTCTGGAGAGTTCAGTTTCCCGAGTGTCAGCGATCATCTTCATCGCGGCGTTACTCAATCAGTACGTTTACTGGGGTTTGAGCACTGTTTTCAATAAACCATTAACTGTTATACTGTTCATCGACTTTGGCTTCGTTTTTGAGTACAACCCGTTACACGTAGAGACGTGCAGCTTACGAGTGGGTTGGGCTTACGCAGCAGGCGCTAATCACCAGGCAACGCAGCGTAAGCACAAAAATAAAGACAACACACAGACACACACAAACACCACATTACAAATTAAGATAAAATATAAAAATTTACATAATAATGCATAAATAATTAAATTAAATTGCGGGCCAGATTATTATTATTATATATATATTTTTAATGCTTATTTTGTTTACCCGTGAGGGGCCGTATAAGACTGCATCGCCGGCACTTTGGGACCCCTGCTATAGATGGTAGCATGGCTATTAACGGGCTATTAGCATCCATCCATCCATTATATTCCGCTTTATTCTCTATTAGGGTCGCGGGGGGATTCCCCATGCCCGGGGGGGGGGGAGAACGTCTCGGGCGCTGGGCAGATAAACCCAGGACAGGGCGCCAATCTATCGCTGGGTACACACTCACTCACACACACACTCTATATGGGGCAATTTGGAGAACTCAACTGACATAATCCATGTTTTTGGACTGTGGGAGGAAACCGGAGAACCCGGAGGAAACCCACGCAGACACGGGGAGAACATGGAAACTCCACCCAGATGGGGATTCAAACCGTGGAATCCCTAGCGCTGAGAGGCGAGGATATTAGCATATATAGAATAAAAATGTGACCATCTGGACTGATTTAAATAATGAAGTCAGACAGTGGAAGAATTGTTTTTCTTTTATAATTACACATTATTTGTAGAATCCAGTTTAATATGTTTATATTTTTGAGCACGTAAATCAAACGGTAACACACCAGCACATGTGAAATATGGCTACTGTACCTACAAACAACTTTGTCACAGTGACTCACTGTCTATTCTATATTTACAGTCCAGCGTTATGAGTTGGCCAGTCGATTTATCTGCTGACTTTCTTGTTACTGTGGATAAATGTGAATGGGTTACATTTGCTGGAGTTGCTTTCCCCGGGATTCTGCAAATCTTCAATAGGTTTTGTTATTGAGTTTAATGCCTCGGGCTAAAGGGCAACACTTCAGAGAGTATATACCACCCTGCTACGGAAATAGGCTGCCTGTGAAGGCCTCCAGCCTTTATTAAGAGTTTTAATCTGGAAAATGAAGCAGTCTTCAGAGGTTCAGCAAAACGCTGAGCCTCACAGAAAGTCTAAGTTCAAACCTCACTTCGCTGGAACACTTAAGGTTTTGTTGCGAGAGGTTAATACTCAGCCGATCCAAACGTACCAAAGTAAGGTGGAAAAAGCTTGGTTCTGGTTCCTTGTGTTTTTAAACTTGTTTTTTTTGACTTGTTGGTAATGTCAGCCGGGGGACCGACGATGCTGGAGTGCTGGGTGATGAGGGGGTGGTTGGTATTCCGTGTTTTCGGTGTTAATAGAGGTCCTATACATTCCACAAGATATTATGCACACAGGTTGCAGGCCAGATGTAGAATAGTGATGAAGGTGCTGGACTGTGAACCAGAAGTTTACAGCTCAAGCTTTGGCAGTTTGTTGTGCTCATAAGTCTCAGTTGCACCTGGTCTCAGGTCTTCACATCTGTTCCACGATATGGGAATTATCTTCCACTTAGAGGATGAAAACGTTCTCCCAATGCCAATCCAGAGAGAACACTTTGGGCGCTGAGCAGATACACCCAGGGCAGGACGCCAATCTATCACTGGGCAAACACTCACTCACACACACTCTATATGGGGCAATTTGGAGAATTCAATTGACCTTGATCCAAGTTTTTTAGACTTTGTGAGGAAACCGGAGAACCCGGAGGAAACCCATGTGGACACGGGGAGAACATGGAAACTCCACCCGGATTGGGATTCAAACCAGGAATCCCTATCGCTGAGTGGAGAACATGCTAACCATTAAGCCACTGTGCCACCCCATATGGGAATCTGTTTGCATTAAACTGCAAGTGGTTAGCATGTTGGCCTCTCAGTGCCAGAGTTTCCATGTTCTCCCCTTGTCCGTGTGGGTTTCCTCCGGGTTCTCCGGTTTCCTCCCACAGTCCAAAAACATGGATTAGGTCAATTGAATTCTCCAAATTGCCCCATATAGAGTGTGTCTGTGTGAATGATTGTGCCCAGCGATGGATTGGCGTCCTGTCTTGGGTGTATCTGCCCAGCGCCCGAAACGTTCTCCCCTGGCTGGGCATGGGGAACCCCCAATGACCCTAGAGGATTAAGTAGAAGATAAGATGGATAGTAAATCCACAGGGTGCTTTTATATACTACATGTTTTCTGATAACCTTCATATTTGATCAGTTTTAGGGTTTTCTTTTGAAACCCCTAAAACCCATGCTCCGTTGTTTCTCCGCCTTCACTGGAGGAAATGGATTTGCAGGTTAGTAAGTCAGCCTTGTTGTGAGATTCTATCTCTACTTGCCTGCTGTGATTTGTTTCTGTGAGCACCAATCACGGTCAAGAAACCCACTGTGGCTGGATGAGGTTCGGCGTGCGAGTGCGACCTTCAGGACACAAAGCGAAGGATGGGGAGCCGAGTTCGTTATGTCTAGTAAGAGATTTGTCGGCAAGCGTCTGAGAGTGTCTGACCCTGATAGCTTTCAACCTTAAAGTATTTCTCCAAAGTTTTCTCTTTGATCTGCGATAATTACTCATACAGTCGCACTTGCAATATACAGGATTATCCCGTCCTTTAAAAAGAAGATTTCATTTTAGGAATCAAACTATTGCTTTGAAGTTGTGACTTTTCTTTTTGCATGTATTTATTCAGAATTTTTATTTTTTTTGGGGGGGGGGGCAGATTTGGTAGGCATTGCACAGTGGCCTAATGGTTGGCACATTCGCCTGTCAGTGCTGGGAATCCAGATTCGAATCCCAATCTTGGTGGAGTTTCCATGTTTTCCCCGTGTCATTGTGGGTTTCTTCTGGGGTTTTCTGGTTTCCTACTATAGTCCAAAAACATGCATTTAAGGTGAATCAGCTGCTCTAAATTGCCCCAATATAGTGTAGATAGGACGGACAGAGGGATGGTAGCAGTAACAGTATAATAAAAAAATAGACAGTATTTTAATAGAGGGGCGGCACGGTGGCTTAGTGGTTAGCACATTCGCCTCTCAGCGCTAGGGATTCCCGGTTCGAATCCCCATCTGGGTGGAGTTTCCATGTTCTCCCCGTGTCCGCGTGGGTTTCCTCTGGGTTCTCTGGTTTCCTCCCACAGTCCAAAAACATGGATCAAGTTAATTGAATTCTCCAAATTACCCCATATAGAGTGTGTCTGTGTGACTGAGTGTGTGCCCAGTGATGGATTGGCGCCCTGTCCTGGGTCTATCTGCCCAGCACCCGAGACGTTTTCCCCTGGATGGGCATGGGGAACCCCACCATGACCCTAATAGAGGATAAAGCGGGAGATAATGAATGAATTTTAATAGAGGGAATTAATTTAAAAATATATTTTTACAAGTGTTAAGTGTGTAATAATAAAAATAAAGTGTCCAGTATGGGTGGAGACCTAAGTGGTACTGTGGTAAATATCTATCTATTCATCCATTCATTATCTTCCGCTTTATCCTATATTAGGGTCGCAGGGGGTTCCCCATGCCCATCCAGGGGAGAACGTTTCGGGTGCTGGAAGATATACCCGGGACAGGATGCCAATCTATTGCTGGGCACACACTCACTCACACAGACACACTCTATATGGGGCAATTTGAAGAACATCCATGTTTTTGGACTGTGGGAGGAAACCGGAGAACCCAGAACCCGGAGGAAACCCACACGGACACGGGGAGAACATGGAAACTCCACCCGGATGAGAGGGTGCACTGAGAGGGGAACAGGCTACCCACTAAGCCACCATGCCACCCCTGTGCAAAATACAGTGTATGTCTTATGGAATGAGTATGTCCCCTGGATGGTGGAACCCCTCCTTCTCGCCACCCTAATTATAGGATTAAGCAGAAGACGATGGATGGATAAAAAAAACGAGATGTGAGGAGTTCTACCCAAGATCTATGATCGTTGATACAATTTCACACAAATACACATCTGCATAAACACGTTTCATTCATCAGCAGATTATTTCCAGCGGATGCTCTTGAAATCCAAGTTAAAAGGCGTTAGCCTACATTCTGAACCATACAAAATGTTGCAGTGGGTGGATTGAGCCCCAAGGTTTAAATTCTGTAAAGTAATAGCAACAGCATCTCTTGCGTCTTCACTTTCAGCCGCAGTGATCGATGTATTTATGGAAGCCTGCTTAATTGGAAGAACTAAAAATTTCGGCAGAGGCTCACCGTGTAATGGAATTAGCTTTATTAGCTACTGTGCATGCAGATGATTGAGAGGTCGTGCTCATGTGGATACAGAGCACTGTCAGGTCACATCACATCTCCTGCATGACTCTCGAATAGCACAGTTAATATGGAGGTTTTGATCTGTCCAGACCTCCTGGAATACATTACTGTAGGGTGTGATCATCGGCATATTCCATCTGAATTTAGATCATTAGCAAAGATTTGAATTATGCAGGTGGTACATGAGCTTTCAAGGTGTTATTGTCTATGCAGACAAACTGGCCTGAGTTCTTTATATAGCATTTATACAATACAACTGTGGCATTGTTATCTTTCGCTTAATTTCTCTACTAGTGTCTTGGGGATGGGGGGTTCTCATGTCCATCCAGGGGAGAACATTTCAGGTGCTGGGCAGATCACTCACTCAATCACACCGACCTTATTTACATTTATCCATCCATCCATTATCTTCTGCTTTATCCTCTACTAGGGTCGCGGGGGGTTCCCCATGCCCATCCAGGGGAGAGTGTTTCGGGCGCTGGACAGATACACCCAGGTTCAGCTGCATGAATTTCTAGTTTGTGCCAATCCATCGCTGGGCACACACTCACTCACTCAGACACACTCTATATGGGACAATTTGGAGAATTCAATTGACCTTGATCCATGTTTTTGGCCTGTGGGAGGAAACCCGAGAACCCAGAGGAAACCCACGCGGACACGGAGAGAACATGGAAACCCCACCCAGATGGGGATTCAAACCGGGAATCCCAAGCACTGAGAGGCAAACGTGCTAACTACTAAGCCACAATGTCGCCCTTATTTACATTTAGATCAGCCAATTCACCTTGAATCCATGTTTTTGGACTGTGGGAGGAAACCGGAGGACCTGGAGGACGCCCACACGGACACAGGGAGAGCATGGAAACTCCACCCAGATTGGGCTTCGAACCTGGATCCCCAGCACTAACAGGCAGACGTTACAAAGCTGTGAGCTTTCGGCTATAACATCTACACTGTTTGCAGGTCTTTGTTTTTTGGTTGGAATTGTTTTCTTTTTTGCAGTAGGATTGTTGATTGCAATCTCACTGCGAGAATTCCCAGCTTGACTAAAGATCCACACGCTGACACTTTTGTCATTCACTTGGTAACAACCAGCAGGCACAATCGACCTAATCAGAAATGACAGGAACAAACAGGAGCTAGTCTTTATATATGATTTTATTTTAAGATGTGGCACTCAGTGGTTTAAATACTAGTGCACATTCATGTTTGTGTGTATACTGACCGAACCTGGTCACAGGTGATTTGGAAGACTCCGTGTGTCTGATGGGTAAGCGAGCTAGGTCGGGGATACCTTCGGTTTGTATCACTCTGTGCAGAGTTCCTCCTGACGACCAGCTGACCTTATACACAGAATAGAGCAGAAAGGACGGTGCGGAAGTGAATTTTAGATTGTAAGCTTTTCAAAATTTGAACCAATTAATACGATTGCTCTGATCCATCTGAAAAGTAATTTCATTTTTTAATATATATATATATATATATATATATATATATATATATATATATATATATATATATTCATTCATTCATTCATTCATTCATTCATTCATTCATTCATTCATTATCTTCCGCTTATCCTCTATTAGGGTCGCGGTGTATATATATATATATATATATATATATATATATATATATATATATATATATATATATATATATATATATATATATATTCATTCATTCATTCATTCATTATCTTCCGCTTATCCTCTATTAGGGTCGCGGTGAGGTTCCCCATGCCCATCCAGGGGAGAAAGTTTCAGGCGCTGGGCAAATACACCCAGGACAGGGCGCCAATCTATCGCTGGGCACACACTCACTCACACAAACACACTCTATATGGGGCAATTTGAAGAACTCAATTGACTTGATCTATGTTTTTGGACTGTGGGAGGAAACCGGAGAACCTGGAGGAAACCCACACGGACACGGGGAGAACATGGAAACTCCACCCAGATGGCGCTGAGAGGAGAACATGCTAACCACTAAGCCACCGTGCCACCCCTATATATATATATATATATATATATATATATATATATATATATATATATATATATATATATATATATATATATATATATATA
>JAFMOD010000602.1:749424-760061 GCA_019802435.1 Corydoras maculifer | reverse complement strand
TATATATATATATATATATATATATATATATATATATATATATATATATATATATATATATATATATATATATATATATATATATATATATATATATATATATATATATATTCTTAACCCAGCCCCAAAATATAATTAATTAATATAATTATATATAATTAGCGGCACGGTGGCTTAGTGGTTAGCACATTCGCCTCTCAGCGCTAGGGATTCCCGGTTCGAATCCCCATCTGGGTGGAGTTTCCATGTTCTCCCCGTGTCTGCGTGGGTTTCCTCCGGGTTCTCCGGTTCCCTCCCACAGTCCAAAAACATGGATCAAGTTAATTGAATTCTCAAAATTGCCCAATTTAGAGTGTGTCTGTGTGAGTGAGTGTGTGCCCAGCGATGGATTGGCGCCCTGTCCTGGGTCTATCTGCCCAGCGCCCGAGACGTTCTCCCCTGGATGGGCATGGGGAACCCCACCGCGACCCTAATAGAGGATAAGCGGAAGATAATGAATGAATGAATGAATTATATATAATTATATAATATATAAAAAAAACAACCCTCTTACCCTATACATGTATATGTGCGACTTAGTAGAAGCATTTCTGGTTAAAAATGATAATGCGACAATTAAAAGTAGAAAAGTAGCTGTTATTTGTGTGATTTCAGCTGTAAAAATATTACACTGACTAAGGTCTCAAAATCCAAAGTAATAATAAAAAATAATACATGAATTAATGAGCAAATAAATTTCAAATGTAAATGAGGAACAGGGGGCCTTAAATCCTTAATGAAGAGACAAAATATACAGTCCTAATACAAAAGATTAGAGGAAAAGTGAGCGACGAAGAAGCTCAGCCAATTACGGACAATCCAGAGTGGTTGGTCTGTTGGTAACATAATTTTTTTCTTTTTATTTATTTTTTTTTAAAAAAAGGGTTCCAAACTTTGTAGAATTTTCTTATAAAACTTTTCATAATAGATCGCATTTTTTCTAATTCTAACACATTAATAATTTGTCTAATACATGGAGCATGTCGCTGTTTTTAGGACGCAGCTCCACTTTCACTTCATTTTCAAACCCATGCATTTTCACTTCTTTCGCACCTCAGCTTCATCTTTGTACTTTTAACTATGAATTATGGGCACTGATTGCTGTGACCCACAGAGGTTATTTAGTTTTTCGGCGATAATATGCTTTGTGAACCATTAATCTGTACATGGTCATTTGACAGGCATGTTTCAGTTTGATAAATGAGGGCTGTGGGCCTCATCTTTGCTAGTGCAGTATGAAATAAACACTTCAGGCAGCCTGCCAGTTTCTTTCACTATTTGTGGCGCTGCTCATTAATAACCCCAGAAAAACCTACGCGTTTTGAAATTTATTTATTTATTTGAAGGCTGAAGTTTCTTTGCTCCATTGTTTTGCAATTGCTAAATCTCATTTGTTTGTTGATGGCGAGCATCGAATTGAATTTCTATGTCTTGATTTATCTTAATTGTGCGATTGGGCTGCCTGACTCGGGTGTGGTTATGCTGACTCAGTTGGAGAATCGGTGATGGGTGGGAGCTTGGTGTTTCATGTAATGGGATTAATGCTTCTGTCGGAATTTTAACTAAGCAGATTGCAGTTAACTTCTGATTAATTAACTTCCAATCAATTAACTACTGATTAATCTTTATCAAGTTAAATGAAAAGGTATTTTCCCAGGGTGGCATGGTGGCTTAGTGGTTAGCACGTTCGCCTCTCAGCGTTAGGGATTCCCGGTTCGAATCTCAATCTGGGTGGAGTTTCCATGTTCTCCCTGTGTCCGCATGGGTTTCCTCCAGGTTCTTCGGTTTCCTCCCACAGTCCAAAAACATGGATCAAGTCAATCGAATTTTCATACATAAATTTCAACATATAGAGTGTGTCTGTGTGAGTGAAATTAGCGCCCTGTCCTGGGTGTATCTGCCAAGCGCCCGAAACATTCTCCCCTGGATGGGCATGGGGAACCCCCCCGTGACCCTAATAGAAAATAAAGCGAAAGTGTGCACACAAATTTTACTTCAATCCATCCATCAATTATCTTCCGCTTTATTCCTCTATTAGAGTCTATTATGCCCATCCAGAGTAGAAGGTCTCGGGCGCTGGGAAGGCACACCCAGGACAGGACAGCAATCTATCGCTGGGCACACACTCACTCACACAGACACACTCTATATGGGGCAATTTGGAGACTTCGATTGAATTAATCCATGTTTTTGGACTGTGGGAGGAAATCGGAGAACCCGGAGGAAACCCACGCGGACACGTGGAGAACATGGAAACTCCACCCAGATTAGGCTTCAACCGGGAATCTCTAGCACTGAGAGGGGAACATGCTAACTACTAAGCCACCGTGCCGCCCTACTGTCCTTCAATAGTTTCTATAAATCTAAGGCAGTTTGTAGAAACTTAAGATTAAGGAATGTGGAAATAGCCAAACATTTGTGCTTTTTATCATTGATTATGCTACAGATAGCGGACAAAACCTACAGCGACGTTCTAAACGTTCCGATTTGAGAGCAGGAAGGAAGCGCTCGTCAGGACCGATCAAAACGTATCGGAATTCAATCGAGGTCATCTGGCAGGTCAAACCTCGGCTTTGTTTCGTCTCTCTCACAATCTTTGTGCCAGTGATTTTTTTTAATGGCTCGCTGTTGGCTTTTGTATGTGGATGGAATTAATGTTTGAACAGAAATCATTACCAGCCTGCTGGACTGAGGTGTACGCCCGAGAGCAGAGGTCTTTATTCTTCATGCAGGGTTTGGCTGGAGTCAGTCTGTCTTGATGATTAGATCAGCGTCTGGGAGTCATGCTTCAATGCGGTGAGAGCTTCTGGACCTGACTGAGAAATCTTTACCAGAATTACATGCCACTTTTTTTTTTTTTTTTTTTGCAGGACGTTGGTGGATTTAAAGAGATTTTACTTTACGAACTGAAGAATCCCAGCTAGTTTACCATGTCAGTCTTAATCCTTAGATATGAGCAGAGAATTTGTCTTATAACCTCCTCTAGGCGAGATGCGTCTGAGGCATATTCAGGGAAAATGGACTGAATACTGCTTCGGAAGATGAAAGATGAAACTAATTAAATTAAAATAGATTAAAAAAATATTCTATGTTTTCATCACTGCTTTAATAATTCTGTTAATTAAATATCAGTGATGAAATATTAGTCTTTGCTTCTGCCAATTAGAGAAAGTGATGTGGTTGTGCAGTGGTTAGCGACTCCACCTTCCAGAATGAAGGTCTGTGATTTGTTTTTTTTTTAAACCTAAAAACTTAAACCACGTATAAATCTCAGAAATCCCAGTGATGCCAGATTAAGTCATATTTTCTTCATGTGTGTTCTTTTGAGTGTTTTTTATTGTTTGCTTTTTTTTTACACATCACCATCTCTTCGTGTTGACTCAATTGACCCAAATCGAAACAGCTCTTGAAATATAGATGATATAGAAACTATATCGACCAATCGACTTTGTTCCATCTTCCTGAATTATGTATCCCCCTATCCCCACAGCCCGGCTCTGAAAGTCTGACAGTCTTTCTTCAGGGTTCGGCCCATGGGAGTTTAAGCCTGTTCACTTATGATAACTGTTGCAAGGTCATGCACTGATGTTGGACCAAAGGCCTTGTCTTTCATCATCTGTATTCCAGTTTATCCCAGAGGCAAAAAAAAAAATCTGTGGTACGTGCAGATCACTGAATTTTCTTCTTAGCAAACGCACCCTAACCATGTCAGATTATGATGGAAAAGAAACGCTTCTTTCTCAAACTACTGACTCAAAGTTGGAATGTTACTAAAACTTACAGCCTTTTAATGTAGTGCTAAAAAAATGAGCCACAAAAGTCTTAATTCAGATGGAAGCTTATCTGACTGTAGCTCAAGTGGAATTGGATAATAAAACTGTTCTAATTCTACTCCATAAGGACAAACTTGGGCGGTATGGTGGCTTAGTTTTTAGCATGTTTTCTCCCACAGTCCAAAAACATGGATCAAGTCTATTTAATTCTTCAAATTGCCCCATATAGAGTGTGTCTGTGTGAGTGTGTGTGTGTGTCCAGTGATAGATTGGTGCCTTGTCCTGGGTGTATCTGCCCAGCGCCCGAAACGTTCTCCCCTGGATGGGCATGGGGAACCCCCCCGCGACCCTAATAGAGAATAAAGTGGAAGATAATGGATGGATGGACAAACTTATCGTATAAAAGTATTTCAGAATTCATGGAATTGAATTTAGCCTTATTGTCAAAGTTGTGAAAAAGAAATCGGGCATCTACTTATGCTGGGATTGGAATAATATACCCACCAAATAACCCCTGCTCTGTGGTGGTACTATTGGGGTTCTAAGCATTAAAACAGAGTAAAGGGGACGTACACAGTATGTAATGTAGAACAGAAACAGATGGACTACAGAATACAATTGTAGAACTACAAAGTCTTTACAGGAAGTGGAACCGGGAACATGGACGAGCAAAAAGGGGCGTGTCAGATTTTGCCTGTTACAGTGTATATGAAAACATTTAAACAGGTTTGTTAACTTCTTAAGTAGAACGACTTAGTTGAGTCTGATTGGCTGGTTAAGCCGGCCTGTATTATTGGTTTCCACTATAATAATTAAAATAAGTGTTAAAACCAAACTCAACGTTTGTTCTATTTAGACATCGGTTTCATTCCATAATGCTGTTCTACATCCCATGATGCATTTTGCCATAATTTCACAGATTTTAGGTGAAGAGATTCATAAATCATGTTTTATTATGTCAGCATGACTTTTTTACGTTGATTAATGAAGGGAATCTGCATCGAGGTGCACCGCTGGGTGGATGCTGCAGCAAATGATGTTCTCAGGACTAACTGAAACACGACGACACACAGTACTCTGGAATCCTGCAGTACACACAGAAAAACCCAGGTCTGCTTCAACATGCTTCAGTATCTTGCTGCAGCATGTGTGGAATATCACACACTGATTACTGAATCATAATAAATATATTACAGATGTGCAGCCATATTCATGACGTGTGCTCAACATACTCCGGGTAATCTGTCTTCCTCGTTCTTTCTCTCTCTCTCTCTCTCTCTCTCTCTCTCTCTTTCTCTCTCTCTCTCTCTCTCTCACTCTTGCTTTTTCTCTCTCTGTTTTTCTTTCTCTGTTGTTCTCTCTCATCTTTAAGCTCTCTCTCCCTCCCTCTCTCTTTCTCTCTCTCTCTTTCTTTCTCTCTTTTCTATTTCTTGCTCTCTCTCTCTCTCCTTCACGCTCTCTCTCCCTCTCTCTTTCTCTCTCACTCTTGCTTTTTCTCTCTCCTTTTTTTCTCTGTTGTTCTCTCTCTCCTTCAGGTTCTCTCTCTCTCTCTCTCTCTCTCTCTCTCTCTTTCTCTCTCTCTTTCACTCACTCTCTTGCTCTCTCTCTCAATTTAATTCAATTTGTTTTGTCAAGGCAGAGTATATACAAAATTGCAAAAATTAAATATATAATAAAAATTTTCAAAATACATTAATTGATTAATATATAACGGTGGCTTAGTGGTTAGCATGTTCTCCTCTCAGCGCTAGATATTCCCGGTTCGAATCCCAATCTGGGTGGAGTTTCCATGTTCTCCCCGTGTCCACGTGGGTTTCCTCCGGGTTCTCTGGTTTCCTCCCACAGTCCAAAAACATGGATCAAGGTCAATTAAATTCTCCAAATTACCCAATATAGAGTGTGTCTGTGTGAATGAGTGTCTGTTCAGTGATAGATTGGCCCAGCGCCTGTTCAGTCTATTTGCCCAGCGCCTGAAATGTTCTCCCTTGGATGGGCATGCCCCCCCGCGACCCTAGTAGAGGATAAAGCGGAAGATAATGGATGGATGGATTAATAAATAATATAGCTCTTTTTCTTTGTTTCTCTCTCTCTCTCTCTCTCTCTCCCTCACTTTTTCTATTGTGTTCTCTCTCACACTCACTTTCTTTATCACTTTCAATCTCGCTTGCTCGGTCTCTTTCTCTCTCTCTCTCTCTCTCTCTCTCACTTTATTCACACATACCAGGTGTGTTTGTATCATTTGTTCTCATGCAGCCCCATCAACACAGAACGCTGCCTTCCGGAGCACTGCCTTATTTTTCATCACAAACCGCTTCAGTCCGTCAGTTTATCTCTCCTGCAGCCTCTTATACTATTTCCCTTCCGTCAGCCTATTCCACCGAGATAAGATGGCACCTTCTAGTTGATAGAGCAGGGAGAGGCCATAATCTACTCGGCACCGACATGAATACAGCTCTGCATCCTTTTCTTCCGCCGTTGTGGCGCGGGTCGATGTGTCGGGTTTATTAAGAGGATTAGTGGATTATTGCCATTGATAATTCCATTTCATCATCATAATTCTTTTTGTTCCACAATTGTTTGAATCAAGTGGAAACCGGCGGTGCAATTAAGAGCCTGAGTGAATTTCCCGAAGCCCTTTCTGATGTGTGACAGTCCACTCGTATTCGAAACACGACGACGCGTCGCGTTTTCACGCTGCATGTCGGCTCTTTCACAGTCGACTTGATGGAAGTAAAAGGTGTGGAGAAGCCAATTAAAGGCCTTTGTGTCTGATGGTTCGAATTGTCATGCATTGATTTTTTTACATTGGGACAATAAGGTTTACACAGTGACTTTATTTCATTAATTAAATATTATTAATGATTAAGCTGTGTGAAATATGTGCTTGTGTGTGAGGGGGTGTGTTCAGCATCAGCGAGATCATTGCAATTAGTGCTGTCTCTTTTTTATCGCAAGGAAAGGCTCCTTTATTGCGATCTGAGTATCTGCTGTAGCGCTGACCCGGAGGTCATCAAGTTAATTCTGCTGATCTCGTCAGGATTTATTAAAACCAGAAGTTCTAACACTTGTGTTCGTTGGTCATTAAGTTCATCTCAAGCTTTTAAGTGTCTATGATCATTAACTTTCATCCATCCATCCATTATCTTCCGCTTTATCCTCTACTAGGGTTCTGGGAATGCCCATCCTAGGGACAAGGTTTCGGGCGCTGGGCAGGTACACCCAGGACAGGGTGCCAATCTATCACTGGGCTCACACTCACTCACACACACACTCTATATGGGGCAATTTGGAGAATTCAATTGACCTTGATCCATGTTTTTGGACTGTAGGAGGAAACCGGAGAACCCAGAGGAAATCCACATGGACACGAGAACATGGAAACTCCAGCCAGATTGGGATTCGAACTGGGAATCCCTAGCACTGAGAGGAGAACATGCTAAAGCACTAAGCACTCTTCTGTTAGGGCTTTCCATAAGGTCATTAAGCCAACTTCATTTTCACCAAAAACAAAGTTTGCTGTTTCTCAGTTTGTTTTTGTTATCACGGCTGCTTCTCTACGCTAGGTATCCAGGTTTGAATCCCAATCTGGGTGGACTTTCCATGTTCACTACATGGATTTTCTCCAGGTTCTCCGGTTTCCTCCTACATTCCAAAAAAACATGGATTCAAGGTGAATTGGCTGCTCTAAATTGCCCTGCAGAGAACTGTAGGTTGTGTTTTGTTTAATGCACACCTTGGTCTTTATACTTCAAAAACAGAAACCTACAAAACCGTTTAAGGATCTCCATTTTCACCTTCCTGTTGTTTTCTCAACATCCTCTCTGCCGTCATATTCATTCACCGTTTCTTTCCGCGAGCCGGAACAACGCAAGTGATGACGTCTGAAATAGATGGCAGAGAAGGCCTTCTAATGCTGAATTTAATTCCGCCGCGCTGACTGTAATGGCTTTTTATCGACGGATTGAATCCCAGCAGGTTTCTGAATCGGTCGCAGTGGACTGAAATTGAAGGGAACCGGCTCTCGCTCCGTCCCAACCCCTCCAGCCGATTCATCCACAGATCCTTGTTCTGTTGAGCTTGAGTTCTGCTTGCGGTTCAACATGGCTGCCTGCTTTTTATTGACCTCTCAGGAGTCCTTCATGATTTGATCTTGTGTCTCTTTATTCGTCCATGACGCTGATTGTGGCAACACTTGGTGGAATTTAGATAATATACTGAGTGTTGGATTAAACGAGAATAACAGGCTTTATATTCACTTGGATTCAAAAGCCTTAACAATTGCACTTTGTTTACACCTGGGTTTATTGTAAGTCTCCATGGTGACGAGCCAAGATGTTGTCTCTGTCTTGGTTATTTTTGTTGCCACGTGGGAGATTTGTCAGCTGTTTAAAATCTACATATTTTATGGACAAACATACGCTATAACTGTTTGGACTGGTTCAATTGTTTGCGTATTGACTCCGTATTAAGCCGTATTGACTGTATTAAGTAGCAAGTGAACATCAACACACTTTATCCCCTGTAGATAAAGATGTAGATCTCAGGCTTGGCTGTTTTGGGGTTGTAATCTGCGATCAGTGTGTGCTGGCATTTTACCTCTTCACCCACCTCATCATTAATGGGGAGGGGGGTGTGGCGCTGAAATAATGCTGTTCCGGGGCGCCATCTTAACTATCTGCCTCTTTTAGTCACATGCTGCACTGCATCATTCATTCATTATCATCCGCTTTTGTCCTCTATTAGGGTCACGGTGTGGTTCCCCATGCTCATCCAGGGGAGAACGTCTCGGGCGCTGGGCAGACACACCCAGGACAGGGCGCCAATCCATCGCTGGGCACACACTCACTCACTCAAACACACTCTATATGGGGCAATTTGGAGAACTCAATTGACTTGATCCATGTTTTTGGACTGTGGGAGGAAACCGGATAACCCGGAGGAAACCCACGTGGACACGGAGAGAACATGGAAACTCCACCCAGATGGGGATTCGAACCAGGAATCCCTAGCGCTGAGAGGCAAACATGCTAACCACTAAGCCACTAAGCCCCTGCGTCAATCAATTACTTATTAATTAAATGCCGTGCTTTATTATTAGCTCTACCTGCCTTCATTGTCTGTTTCTTTTGAGGTGTGACCGGCTTCCTGGAGGTGTAGTCAGATTTTCATCCATGGCCCTGCTGACGAATACTGGATGGAACCTGAATATTAATTCGACTGGCGGTCCTGCAGGACCCCCTTAATGGACTCACATATAGTTTTCCAGTTGTTTTCCATTTGTTTAATATCTGTACATAGCTGTCCTACACTGTTGTTGCTGTCTGGCCGCTCAAGGAGGAAGAGTCCCCCACTGAGTCTTGGTCCTCCCAAGGTTTCTTCCTTAAATAACAACATAACAGGGAGTTTTTTCTTGCCACTATCGCTTCGGCTTGCTCTTTGGGGGTTTAAAGGCTTTTCATTCTGTAAAGCTGCTTTGTGACAATGTACTGTTGTAAAAAGTGCTATATAAATAAATAACTTGAACTTGAACACAGCTACAGTACATGAATCACTAAATAAAATGATTTATGTTTGTAGGAGACAAAATATAAAATATAAATTACTCTTAGCGATGCTTTTTATACTATATTTGTACTTTTGTAGTGTAAGAGCATAAAGTGAACATCAAACGTGATCTAAAGTCATATTTGGATCTAGGTCTTAAGCTTTAGTCTTGAAAAGCAATCCTGTAAAACCTCATCCAACAGAGATAGACATCAATAGATGGTATCTGAGGCACCTGCCTGATGAGCCTTTTAAAGTGTTTTCATTTTCCGAAAGTGGGATTTTCATGAAGGTGCACGTCCAGAATATTTAAAAAGGTTTACTTCAGTTGCACCATAGGGCTTGAATAAAATAATGTGTGATGTAAGTGGTCGAATGAAGAAACTATGATGTTTCATGGGTAACGATGTGGTTTGTAGTTCATTCTGGCAGTTTTAATAAAATCTCATCTCATTATCTTTGGCTTAATCTTTTACTAGGGACTAGGGTCATGGGGTCATGTGTAGATTCCCCATGCCCATCCAAGGGAGAATGTTTCGGGTGCTGGGCAGATATACCCAGGACAGGGTGCTTTTCTCACACACACTTTTTGGGCACACACTTACTCACCCAGTCAATTTACCTAGAATCCATAGTTTTGGACTGTGGGAGGAAACCCACGTGAAAACCCACGTGGGGAGAACATGGATTTTAAACCTGGGTCTCCAGTGCAGAGAGGCAAATGTGTTAACCACTAAAAATGACTTTGTTCTTTTTAAAAATCACGTGTCCTCAGAAAGACCATGGTTTGGGTCAAACGGGTCAAACAATTTTTAGAATTCATAACGATGACTAATACAAATCACCCATAATGAGTGGTCTGTTTGAATGTCAGTCATCACTCATCGCACTTACGGACAAAAGATTGTTATTAGTACCAGTTGTTGCTTTGATTACTAATTATAGGACAAATTCACAGGAAATATGTGATATTAGAGCATAGAGCTGTTTCTGGGTCAGTGCTATAAAGCTCTTTAAATCGCACCAAGTTGTATGGCTGAAGTGCCCTTGGGCAAGGCCCCTAACAAGTTCAAGTTCAAGTTATTTATTTATATAGCGCTTTTTACAACAGTACATTGTCACAAAGCAGCTTTACAGAATGAAAAGCCTTTAAACCCCCAAAGAGCAAGCCGAAGCGACAGTGGCAAGAAAAAACTCCCTTTTATGTTGTTATTCAAGGAAGAAACCTTGGGAGGACCAAGACTCAGTGGGGGACTCATCCTCCTTGAGCGGCCAGGCAGC
>JAFMOD010000602.1:688689-740507 GCA_019802435.1 Corydoras maculifer | reverse complement strand
CCCCCCCCCCCCCCGACCCTAATAGAGGATAAAGCGGGAGATAATGAATAAATGAATACATACAGTGCATCCGGGAAAGTATTCACAGCACTTCACTTTTTCCACATTTTCTTACGTTACAGAACAAAATTCTCTGGTCTGATGAGACAAAGACTGAACTATTTGGTGTGAATGCCAGGCATAATAAGAGATTAATGTAATACAATTTGGAATGAGGCTGTAACATAAGAAAATGTGGAAAAAGTGAAGCGCTGTGAATACTTTCCGGATGCACTGTATATAAATATATGTTCATCCCCGAAATGAAGAGGCAAAGTGTAAACATGTGAATTTTACAAAATAAATTAAACCTAATAAAGTGGCCAGTAGAAGAATATGCTCTGAATCGTTGGGCTTATAATTTGGGGAGGTGTTTCCACTTCCCGTCATTGCGATTAAATTCCCCATTAAAATGAAAAAAGTGTATGTGCTGAATGAAGGGCTCAGCTTCGTCTCCCTCGTCTCGCGGTTAACCAGCAGACTCATTAAAGCTGTCAAACACACAGCCTCCTTTGGCAGGCTCTCTATTCAACGCTTATGGCTCTAATGAATACCTCTGCCAGCGTGTGATAAGCCTGTGATACATTGAGGTGTGTGCCGAGGTCAAAGTTGAGAAAAACTAATGTGTCTCATTAGAATGATTTCGGGAAAAAATGAAATGTAGCTGAATGACTGCTTGTTAATGACGGGAAATAAAACGTATGCAGTCAGTGGAGAAATGATTTCTGTTGAGAAGTGATTCTGATCCACCGGCGGTGTTTCTGTTGGCTCTGAAAATCTCTCTCTATGGAATAAGTCCTTTAACTGTAACCTTTAAAATATAAATATAGATCATATTTTTGCCCCCTGATCTCATTTCAGGTGGCACGGTGGCTTAGTGGTTTGCATGTTCTCCTCTCAGCGCTAGAGATTCCTGGTTCGAATGCGAATCTGGGTGGAATTTCCATGTTCTCCCCGTGTCCGCGTGGGTTTCCTCCCACAGTCCAAAAAACATGAATAAAGGTCATCTGAATTCTCCAAATTGCCCCATATAGAGCGTGTTTGTGTGTGTGAGTGTGTGCCCAGCGATAGATTGGCGTCCTGTCCTGGGTGTATCTGCCCAGCACCCAAAACAAAATCTCCCCTGGATGGGCATGAGAAACCCCACCTAGAAAATAGTAGAGGATAAAGCAGAAGATAATGGATGGATGGATGGATCCAATTTGAATATTCATTCATTCATTATCTCCCGCTTATCCTCTATTAGGGTCACGGTGGGGTTCCCCATGCCCATCCAGGGGAGAACGTCTCGGGCGCTGGGCAGATAGACCCAGGACAGGGCGCCAATCCATCGCTGGGCACACACTCACTCACACAGACACACTCTAAGCGGGGCAATTTTTTGAGAACCCATTTGAATATCTTCCACTTAATCCTCTATAAAGTTCTACATGCCCATCCAGGGGAGAACATTTCAAGCACTGGGCAGATACACCCAGGACAGGTTGTAGGCCAATGTAGGCCAATCCATTGGGCACACAATCACTCACACTTTATATGGGCAATTTAGATAGGGGCAATCTAATCTAGCCAGTTTAAAAAATCCATCTTTTTGGACTGTGGGAGAGAACCCTAAGAAAACCCACGCTGACATGGGGAGAACATAATGGTGGTGTGGTGGTTAGACGTGCTAACCACCATGCCACCGTACGGGAATGCCCCTCACTTACACGTAATGTTGATCAAGCTCTGTGAAGTTGGATGAGAAGTGTTTAAAAAGTGTATAATTTCCTACAGTGAGGCTTAAAACTTAAAAGACATGTTTTTAAAATCTAAATACGGCTCAGTGTGGAGCCTAAAGGAGCCATTAACCTCTATAGGGACCCCTGCTGGAGCATCACAGGATGTAGTGTGGATAATTCTTACTCTAAGCACCTCAGGCACATTTACAGCTTTTATTATCAGTCCTTTACTCCACTGCGTACAAGTTAGTGATCTTTCTTTATTGATCGTCAGAGTGGCGTGGACATTTGATGTGATGGATTTAGCGGCCGGTTTGATTTTTCATGCGGTTGGTGCTTTTGGTCCTTTTGGCTTTTGTATGTTAAAGAGACTCTGGTCTGATTAATTCAGTGCAGCACTTAATACCGTTTTCTGTATTCATGTGAACTTCTGACTGCAGGTCCCCTTTTAACAGCGCTGCTGTGCAATGATAAATAATGGAATAGCATTACAGACAGGACAGACGAAAGCATCTTCCGAAAAAAAAAAACCTTCAGCACTCACATGACTTTAGAACAGCTGATGCATAGCTTGGCCTCCGAAGAGAGAAGAGAACGATTCCATTCGCAAGACTGCTTTGAAAACAAAAGGAGAGATGATGAATACTGAGTCGATGCTTTTATAACACTCTTTGAACTGCACCAACAATAACAGGGAGCATAATGAGATTCTGGGCCGAAAGGGAAGATACGTCGACGAAATCCGCGTGCGAGCTCGCAGTATTGCGCTCTCTCGCAGACAAATTCTATTATTGCAAATATGTAAGAGTTTGAGAGAAAAAAAAAAACAATTCATATTAAAAAGAAAGCAAAGTTATGAAGGAATCGGTTTGTAGCCAACAGCGTCGTATTACCAGCTCCTTCACCAGTCTTAGGATCAGCACAGGTTCTCGTAATGACTTCAAGGAGATTAGAGTTGATTCATTGTTCTGTGGTTTGAGTTCAGTGCGGGGCAACAGCGAGACGCCCACTCTCTCATTACGCAAATGGTTCACGTTTTGTGCCATTTTATAATATGAGACAAAAAAAACAACGAGCAGGTGAGATGAAGGGAGATTTATTAAATGTATTTTATCTTAATTTCCTCATAGGCATTCAGGGGAGAACATTTCAGGAGCTAGGAAGATACTCCCCAGACAGCGTGCTAGTCTATCACACACACACACACACACACACACACACACACACACACACACACACACACACACACACACACACACACACACACACACAAACATTTGATGGGGCAGTTTAAATCTTGATGATTTAGAGCAGCCTATTCATGGCTTATGGCAATTCATGATTTAGAGCAACTTGAATTCATGTGTTTGGACTGTGAGAGGAAACTGGAGATGAAAACTCATGTGCACATAGGAAGAACATGCAAACCCCACCCTGATCAGAAGCGTCGTTCTATTCACCATACAATCATTTAAATAAGTCTTTTATTGTTTTGTGGAAAATTATTGTTGTTGTACCTATTGCTGATTTTGTAACTGTTTTTTATGTATGAGTATATGTATGTATGTGTGTGTAATGTATGTAATGTATGTATGTATGTATGAATGTGTGTGTTATGTATTTCTGTATGTATGTATGTGTGTTATCTATGTATGTATCAGTGTTTGTATGTCTGTATGTATGTATGTATGTATGTGTTCGTGTGTGTGTGTAAGTGTGATACATGTATGTATGTGTGATATGTATTTTATGTGTGATGTATGTATGTAAATGTTCGTGTGTGTGTGTAAGTCTGATACATGTATGCATGTGTGTTATGTATGTATGTATGTATGTATGTATGTATGTATGTGTTCATGTGTGTGTAAATGTGATACATGTATGTATGTGTGATGTATGTATGTATGTATGTATGTATGTATGTATGTATGTATGTATGTATGTATGTGTTCATGTGTGTGTAAATGTGATACATGTATGTATGTGTGTAATGTATGTATGTGTGATGTATGTATGTATGTATGTGTTCATGTGTGTGTAAGTGTGATACATGTATGTATGTGTGTTATGGATGTATGTGTGTTATGTATGTATGTATGTGTGATATGTATGTGTGTTATGTATGTATGTATGTGTGTTATGTATGTATGTGTGATGTATGTATGTATGTGTGTTATGTATGTATGTATGTATGTGTGATGTATGTATGTATGTGTGTTATGTATGTATGTATGTGTGATATGTATATATGTATGGATTATTGTTGAATTTGCAGTGTATTGATTATAGGATTAGGATTAGCAGGATGTGAGTTTCTGTATGTAATCTATGCCTTGTTTATGCTTTGTTTTTTTGGGCTTTGTAGCAATTTCGTATTGTGAAAACTCCATCTGCAACATTACATACATTCGGATTTGCTTTGGCTTGTTCACCAGAGCGATCACTACAGCGACTGATCCGATCAGGGATCTGACTCAACTCTCCTTTTTAGGAGCTGCACTGTGAGTGCGCTGTTCATGTTGCCCGGCCCTCAAGGAGGATGAGTCCCTCACTGAGCCTCGGCCCTCACGAGGTTTCTTCCTTAAAATAACAACATAACATATCTTGCTTTGGCTTGCTCTTTGGGGGATTAAAGGTTTATTAAACTGTAAAGCTGCTTTGTACTATTGTATTGACAATGTACTATTGTAAAAAGCGCTCTATAAATAAATTACATTTATTTACATTAAGTAATTTAGCCGATGCTTTTTATCCAAAGCGACTTACAAAGTGAGCACAGGGTTGATACAGCATCCCTGGAGCAGTTAGAGTTAAGGGGTTAAGGGGTCTTGCTCAAGGACCCACATGTGTCCCTTTAGTGGACCTGGGATTTAAACCCCGTTGGATTGACAGTCCAACACCCTAACCACTGAGCAATCCGGGAAATCAAACCCAGGTCTTTGTTGCTTTGATGTTGAAGCACTAACCGCCCCAGCACCGTACTGCCCCGAATCATTTCATTAGTGGACGATCAAATTGCCCTCTGACATTTCCTACAGCAGCAAGTAGAGACTCCAACAATATGGCCCCTCCTTCCACCTGCCATGATCGATTCCTTCTGTGGATATCTGGGTCGAGAAGGTCGAGGCTTCCATACAGGTCACTCACCGTAGATGCTTTGATGGTGTGAGGCCACCACTATGAGGTGAATTCTGGGAGAGTGAAGCGGTCTGACACATCGAGCGAGTTTAATCAGCGGCCCGTTCGGCACGTCGGCGTGTGAGTCAGACTGAAATCCTGCCTGATTGCACTGCAGTCGGAGAATCCAAAACAAAAGGCGAATGGTAATTATTTGAATGGCGAAGAGGGCCGAGTGCTGCTGGGAGAGAGCGTGGATGAATAGCAGAATCAGTCGGAGCTGCCTCACTTCATCCTGCAAAGTGCTAAGAGGCTGTGAGGGAAGAAATGAGAAACCGAGGTTACAGAGGCTATGATTCACACTGAGCTGCACGTCGAATGGACACCAGCCTTACAATTTTGCAAACTCCTACCGGCAAAGAGGATTTAGACACCAGCATGTGGAGGAGACGGGATGACAGCTTTGATGGAGGAAAATCTGTGGTGCTGCTGGGTGGTCGGACTGGGTAATACATGTTGGCGTGGGGTTTGAAGGATTTGTTTTCATCTGTGAAATATACAATCAAACGTGTAGCACCAAATTCGTCTGTAACAGAACCTGACCTGATGCTTTAAGAACTACAAATGCACCAAAGCTCCAGGGGGTTAGAGCAAAGGTTTGTGGGCTTGCTTGCTGTTCTACTGGGCAGATACATTTACATTACATTCACATTTGTTCATTTAGCAGACACTTTTATCCAAAGCGACTTGAGCACAGGGTTAATCACAACATCCCTGAAGCAATGAGGGTTAAGGGTCTTGATCAAGGACCAGCACTGGTAACTTCAGTGGACATGGGATTTGAACCCCTAACCTTCAGATTGACAGCCCAACATCCTAACCACTGAGCTACCGCGCGCACGCTACCATTCATTTATTCATTATCTCCCGCTTTATCCTCTATTAGGGTCGCGGTGGGGTTCTCCATGCCCATCCAGGGAAGAACATTTCAGGCGCTGGGCAGATAAACCCAGGACAGGGCGCCAATCCATCGCTGGGCACACACTCACTCACACAAACACACTCTATATGGACAATTTGGAGAATTCAATTGACTTGATCCACGTTTTTGGACTGTGGGAGGAAACCGGAGAACCCGGAGGAAACCCACGTAGACACGGGGAGAACATGGAAACTCCAACCAGATGGGGATTCGAACCGGGAATCCCTAGCGCTGAGAGGCGAACGTGCTAACCACTAAGCCACCGTGCCGCCCCCGCGCTACCAGATACACCCAGATTAGGGCTCCAATCCATTACTAAACACACACTTACTCACACAGACACACACGCTACTGTATATAGGGGCAATTTTGAAAAGCCACTTTACATGGTGGGAGGAAACTCCACCTAGATCGGCATTTGCACCTGGATCCCCATTACCGAGAGGACGACGGGATAATAAACAATAAAAAATTGGTAATAGAGCAAGAAGAGGACATGTCCAAACTTTTGACTCGTAAACTTGTGGCCCATAAGACATGATGTTAATGATCATTGAAGAAATGCAGTCATAATAATAATCATAATAATAGTATGAAACCCCTGTTTGCATCGATTGCTTTTCAATATTCAGAACATTTTTCATGTACAACATTCTTTTTTTTGACACGCGCCTCATGATGCTCATTTCCAAATAAATAAAATGGAATTTATAGCAGTTAAAACATGTCCGATCGAAATATGGATCGAGTCCAGCATAGCACTTGAGTAGCTTCACACACCTTCCGTGCTAGTTTATGGTTTTTGGTATTGATCTGACTCGGAGGCAAAAGCTGCAAAAAGTAAATGTGATATGGAGAGCGCCGTGGCGGTGGAAAAGTGCTGACAGCGTCGTTGAATCTGTTTGATGATCCTGTTCCTGTTAGAGATCAATAATGAATGGTCACTCTGGTGTCCGCTCACGTACACACAAGAATTAGTGCGCTGGCCATTTGGGTTTTGTGACTATAGGCAAATCAGTGTTTGTGTTTATGTATGTGTGCATGTAAATATATGTATGTGTGTGTTTGTATGTTTGTATGTGTGCGTATAAGTAAGTATGTATGTATGTATGTATGTATGTAAGTGTATGTATGTTTGTGTTTATGTATGTGTGTAAGTATGTATGTGTTCGTGTAAGTATGTATGTATGTATGTATGTAAGTGTATGTATGTTTGTGTTTATGTATGTGTGTACGTATGTTTGTGTGTATTTATGTGTAAGCATGTATGTGTCTAGAAATGTATGTATGTATGTATGTAAGTGTATGTGTCTGTGTGCACGTGTATGTATGCATGTATGTATGCATGCATGTTTGTATCTGTGCATGCAATAATATGTGTGTATGTATGTGTTTGTGTAATTATATATGTACGTATGTATGTATGTTTGTATGTATGCGTGTTTGGATCTGTGCATGTAAGTATATGTATATATATATTTTATGTATGTGTGTATGTATGTATTTGTAAGTATGTCGTATGTATGTTTGCATGTGTGTGTATCTATATGTGTGTTATATGTATTTATGTGTGTGGACTATGTTACATTTTATAAGTATATAAATTATTCTGTTGATGCATTAGTACTTACCCAGCAGTGTCACTGAGGCGGAGAAATGAAACTACAGCAGCATAGCTTTGTATAAATTTTATTATAGAACCTTCCGGTCCTCAAATCTGATTGGCTGAGCCATTTGCAGTTTGCAGCAGGAATCCCGTAGATCAATGGTTCTCAAACTGTGGTACGCCAGATAATAGGATACTGTAGATATAAAATATATTATTTTTCCCAATGTTTTTTATAAACTGCGTTCTGTAATGTGGCAGCATTTAAGATGGCAGCATTTAACCATTAGAGACATACTGCCAGCACTTCATACACAATACATCTTTCCTGTGATTTATTGATAATAATGTCTCCCTCTCAAACCTCATTGCTTTCATATAGCCTCTCACCTTATTGATGTTCATCGTATGTCGTTCCATGTCGAAAAACACAGATGTATTTGAACGTTTTGGTTTCTTAATGGGTGGCACATGGTCTGCAATATCTGAGAACGTTCTCCTCGCCCACAGTGATGTTCCACGGATCCACAGAGCCGTTCCTCCTGAGTTAACGAAGTGTGACAGGACTGTTCCCTGAATGGCTTTTATTCGTGTCTTCAGGTGATGTGGACATCATGACTTATTAAGGCTAATGAGATCTATTCGTCTGCTGTATTCATATATATATTTATAAACCCATGACGCAATCATATCTTCAGTGTCTGCAGGCGTATCATGCATGTTTTATAAATCACACAGTGAGTTCCTTCGTGTACACGTGCTTACAGTGTAGAGGGAGTCTCTGCAAATAAAGTTAGAAGCTTAAAGCCAGTTTTATTAATAGAGGATTGTTATTCAGCAGCATAATGATGAGCACTGTGGGTTTAATTCAGCAATCTGAAGCAGAAAACCCACTCCGAGTTAAAGCACATTAAACAGTTCAATAATATGTTGCTCCTTTACTCTGAAGTGGCGAGTCTGGTGTCTCTGGGTGTGAGCGTGTACCCAGGGGTAGCACCCGAAACGCGCTCCCCTGGATGGGCATGGGGAAACAGTAAAGGATTATATTGAAAATAATGATATGAGAGATATTTTCCTTTAATAGTAAAAGTAAGAATCTAGGACCTCTCCCGTCAAATTCATTACATTTTCAGTTTGTTAAGGGGTTTATTTGAATTGGCCTACTTTAAACCCGAGGGAGCGGCACGGTGGCTTAGTGATTAGCATGTTCTTCTCTCTGCACTAGGGATTCCCGGTTCGAATCCAAGTCTGGGCGGAGTTTCCATGTTCTTCCCGCCCGTGTCTGCGTAGGTTTCCTCAGGGTTCTCCGGTTTCCTCCCACAGTCCAAAAACATGGATCCAGGTCAATTGAATTCTCCAAATCGCCCCATATAGAGTGTGTGTGTGTGTCTGTGTAAGTGAGTGTGCCTAGTGATGGATTGGCACCCTGTCCTGGGTGTATCTGCCCAGCACCCGAGACGTTCTCCCCTGGATGGGCATGGGGAACCCCCCCCACGACCCTAATAGAGGATAAGCGGGAGATAATGAATGAATGAATTAATAAACCCGAGGGAGCGGCACGGTGGCTTAGTGATTAGCATGTTCTCCTCTCAGCACTAGGGATTCCCGGTTCTTGCCCGTGTCCCCGTGTGTTTCCTCCGGGTTCCTCCCACAGTCCAAAAACATGGATCAAGGTCAATTGAATTCTCCAAATCCCCCCCCCCCCCCGCGACTCTAGTAGAGGATAAAGAGGAAGATAATGGATGGACGGATACACTCGAGGTGGTCATTATATAGATTACAGTTACTTTTCAGATGTTCTCGTGTCAATACGTTGCAGTTTCAGATCTGTTCTCGGTCGTGGACGTTCTTTTGACGTCGATGCCCTTTGCTTTTCACATTTTGTAGCAAGTTCTTTAAACGACAGACTGAATAATAAAGGCTCATCAGTTATCAGGCGAAAACAGATGCACACGACATGACAATACACTCACTCTGTTCTGCGTTAAGCCGGTTGAATGACATCAGAGCGCCACAATGGCCTTGAGTAAATATGACACGAGGCCTTCAGACGGACGGAATACGTGTCACGACTGAGAAAATGACTTCTGTACTCTATAGACATCGGTTCTCTGCTTACAGGCGTCATCGGGAAACAAAACCTGACATAAAATGACAACCACGAGAGAAAAAACAAAACAAAACAAACGGCGTCACATGATCGCATGAAAAGCCAACCTCGTTTCCTTTTTATTAAAGAAGCCTACGATGGAGGAAGGTAAGGACTACTGAGGGACTATAAAGCCAGGCTTCTGTAATAAAACTGACATTATGTTTTAGCATGATCTTCATCACAATTCCTCATCAGTTTAATGGAACTTCACATCGCAGCAGATGAGTTTTTGGTCCCCTGAAGCACATGAGGATTTTTTAAACGACCTTTATGTAATGTACTTTATATGAGAGGGTTATAACCTTTAATCAGATTTGCTAACACTTTCTATAAATCTGGTGTTTATAATAAAGCAATAAGGAACTCAGGGTTGTGCATTACTGTAAATAAATTGTAATTAGGCACGACACATAAGAGTACAGTTCTACCTCTTTCCCATGATTTAGTCGCAATCACACACAACCTCAAGTGTCTTATTGCTTTAAAAATAATTAAAACAGTTACCAACACACTATAATAATAAAGAAACAAGTTTTGATTTATAAAGGCAATTATTAAAAGCATAAACGTTAATAATTTGGTCGTGAATGCTGATCGCTGAGTGACAGGTTTCCAGTTTCTCCAACAAATACTGCCATTAAATGTGGAGTTAACTTGAATGCAAATTGGGTTCCCTCCACAGTTCGTTCCCACGCCGTCCTGCTCTGCTTCACAAAAGACCTACATCTGACTTTTCTACAGAGGAACGCTAATAAGAACAACTTGCAGCTCTGAAGTCCTGATTCACCACGGCACAGAGCTCGGCCCGAAGATGCTGTACATCCAAAAAAAACACACTGACCAGCTGCAGGGCTCAGATAAGCTCTCCATGAAAGTTAAACAGCAGCCGGTGGTGATGGTGCAGCAGGGCTGGACGCTTGTGTAATACTGCACTCTGCTGGAAAACAAGGGGAATAACAGATGACAGCTCCAGGACTGTTAGGCTCCAGTGCTGCGTTTGCCTTTAAAATACAGTGGCATTTATTAAATATAAATACAGTACCAGTCAAAAGTTTGGACACGCCCCCTTCTTGCATATTAACATATAGGAATAATGCACCAACCAAATAACCCCTGCTCTGTGGTGGTTCTATTGGGGTCCTGGCCATTAGAACAGACATGTACTGTAGAACACAACCAGATGGACTACAGAATGGAATAGTAGAACTACAAAATCCATCTTTAAAGTAAGGAACCAAGAACATGGACAATAAGTGGAGCACAATAGGGTGTGTCCAAACAGTTGATTGGTACTGTATATAAACCCATGTCATGTCCTCTGTTGTTGTAGGCACTTGATGGAACGTTCCACGCCGTGAAGGAACCAACGAGAACCACTAAAAGGACGACGCTCTCAGAAACGCAGGTCAGCAGTAAGGCCTTTTTTATTCATTCGGAGATTTTAAAAAAAGGATGATACACATTTCAAGTTACTTCCATATCTTATCTTGTGCAAACACTAAACGGTGTCATCGAAAGGAACAATATAGCAAAGAGAACAGGCCAGAAAAACAACAAATAAGTGCATTGGAAACCTACCATTCCTTTTTTTTTTTTTTTTTTTTTTTTTTTCCGTTTTGTTTTCGCGTCGCATTTCTTTCCAGCTTCGTACGAACTTGATGTTGAGGCATAAACGTAGTACATTTTCTACAGTTCAACAAAAATAGAACCGATATTTACAATTATCGTATTAAAAATACAAAAAGAAAGGAGGACAGAAAAGAACGACTGATACGTACTCCACCGAGTTGTCTTTGTAAAAGACGTACAGGTTAAAGTATTCAAGAACGAGAGAGATCTTCACCAGCTAAATGGACACGGCTCACTTTACGTCACACATCGAACAAAGTAGCCGCGCGCTACCTACTACAGTTTATCTTACGCGTTTACATTTTGTGCAATTGGATTTCCGCAGAGGGTTTCACTCGAATCGCCAGAAAAACCAAGACGACGGCTCTGAGAATCCGTATGGAAGCGACCCATTCAGTCGCCGCGCCATTAAAACCACCCTTGGGTTGTTTTTTTGTAATGGCGACAACCGAATGGAAAAGTACGAGACGAGAAAGTAACGTCGACGTGAGAGTACGGGGTACAGTTAAAAAAAAGAAAACTGAAAAGAAACACACTGCAAACTTCCCGCCTCGAGCGTCAGGTCGTAACGACTGATCAATGTGATCAGTTTAGATCAGTGATTAACAGAACCAAACGTCAGGCTGCAGACCACCGTCCTTCATCACCGGAGTCTTCAGGTTTCCGTTAAAGTGTGCAGACGTTTGAACCTCTATAGAACAAACAGGGAGACACCATTCCCTCCTTCATAGGACCGCTGTAGCACCGTCGTTACCGTGTAAACGCCTCCGTACAGGATGGTAGCACCCGGTCTAACCTCCAGTTACTTGCTGGGTTGGATTTGTCAGGACGCGCGTTCATCGAATCGTGGGTAGTTTCAGGTCGATGGCTGTGGGTTGGGTGTAGATTGCTGTGGGTTGGTTGAAGACGTCTGTGTGTGGCGTAGACGTCGGTGGGTTGGTTGAAGACGTCTGTGGGTTGGGCGTACACGTCTGTGGGTTGGGCGTACACGTCTGTGGGTTGGTTGAAGACGTCTGTAGGTTGGGTGTAGACGTCTGTGGGTTGGGTGTAGACGTCTGTGGGTTGGGCGTAGACGTCTGTGGGTTGGGCGAAGACATCGTGGGTTGGGCGTAGATGTCTGTGTGTTGGGTGATGATGTCTGTGGTTTGGGCGTAGACGGCGTTGGGTAGGGTGTACACGTCTGCGGGTTGGGCATAGACAGCATTGGGTTGGTTGAAGACGTTTGTGGGTTGAGCGAAGACATCGTGGGTTGGGCATAGATGTCTGTGTGTTGGTTGAAGACGTCTGTGGGTTGGGCGTAGATGGCGTTGGGTTGGGTGAAGACGGCATTGGGTTGGTTGAAGACGTCTGTGGGTTGGGCGTACACGGCGTTGGGTTGGGTGAAGATGGCATTGGGTTGGTTGAAGACGTCTGTGGGTTGGGCGTACACGGCGTTGGGTTGGGTGAAGACGGCATTGGGTTGGTTGAAGACGTCTGTGGGTTGGGCGTACACGGCGTTGGGTTGGGTGAAGACGGCGTTGGGTTGGGTGAAGACGGCATTGGGTTGGTTGAAGACGTCTGTGGGTTGGGCGTACACGGCGTTAGGTTGGGTGTAAACGTCTGTGGTTCGGGTGTAGACGGCGGTGGAGGGACGTCTGATACGACGTTTACGGTCCATGGAATCAATGTTGAGATGTCTGTAGCACTTCATGGAAAGGATTAGTCAAATCCAGAGTCGTTTTTTTTGTAGTCCAGTCAGGGTTTTTTTGACCCTCATAAAATAAATAACAAGTAAAAAAAATGCATTCTGAATCAGAACCAGGACGAAGGCTGACCTCGAAGCAGACAATGCAGCCAGACGAAAGTATGCACACAGTTTGTTAAACAAAGTTTACGGTTTGAAACAAACGTGATTTGTGGTTCTTGCTTCCGTTCTGTTTTGATGATCTGAGACGGGAGATGGAGGAGGTTCTCCGTGGTTTCTAATTCTAGAGCATTAAGATAATTCTAATTATACAGATGTTTCTTTATTACAGTCAGCGGCAAATTTATTATTTCGTAGGTCATCGTTTCTACAGGCCACGTCTCTTTGTATCAGCAGAATTGTTCGTTAGTCACCCGTTTAATTGCTGAGACGGAACCTGTTCCATCTGCATGATGGTAACTGTTCAGTGCAAGTGGAATTAACGGGCTGCAATCTGCAACCTGGCCACTAGAGGTCATGCCTCTGATTTAAAGAGAAAATGACTTTTATTGGGTATTTTTTCTCTACTGGTTTCTCATTTACTTCATGGGGTATCTATGGGGCAGTCTTACATGTCCTGGATTAGCCAGCAGAATGTTGTCATAACGTTCTGGAACAGTCCTTTGATGTGTCCTATCAGAGAACATATTGCTGAATGGTTTTCTAACTCGATTTTAATTCTTTTTTTTTTTTAAGCAGAAGTCACCCAAAATGGGTCTGGGGTAAAAATCCTAAACATAAAGGGCAGATCAGGTCAGAATCACTTTATTCTCGGGATTTGGTATCATTTTAAAACAGTAGAGTTCTTTTAATAAACCGTAAAGGAGGTAGGATGAAGACGGGTGCTGTTCGCTTGAAGTGGGTCAGCTGCGGTCAGGTCTTTCAGATCGGTTCTAAGCATTTTGTTCCAGTACGGGACGTGAATGGACGTGGAAAACATATCAAACTCTAGATGAGAAGGCACACGGACAGCCTTTCATGCCAGATAGCGTCCCTTGATTCAGGTTCGTGGTGGTATGGGATGCTTCAGGCCAGGTGCCTGTGGACTGTGCTTTGCAACGTTTAGTCCAAATCACATATAAACCAGTTTAAAAGAACCCAGCGGAGTAAAACTGGGTGATTGTAGGTAGGTAGGTAGTTTATTTTTTTCGTTTTTTTTTATTATTTTTTTTTAGATACTTTCCTTCCTGCTGTATCGATCTCCCGTTCTGTATTGCACTCGAGTGCACAGATTCATCTGGCAGGGCTTGAGCCTGTTCTAATAATACTGCAACAGTAAGAAGGCGGAGTCAGGAGTCCGAGAACATGGTGTGCATTCGGTTCACATCTTAGAAAATGGATTTTAAAAAGTGCAGACGGGGTAAGCGAGTTGTTCTGCTGCGAGGGTGAAAACGGGAAGATGGGTCAGTTATTGGCAAACGGCAGTCGTGTCTTTGCTTGAATGTCTCACCGCTGTGTAAATCACAGGCATTAGGGTTTTCCGTCGCTTCTCGGGTAACATGGGGTTTTAAAAAGTGCCGAGTCGGTTCCTCCAGGCCGTTCCGAATGTTCTCTTCCTTTCTTCACAGTATTTGATGTGCAGGGTCCGAAAAAACCCCTTGTGACGCTTTTAAGGCAGAGAAGGGAGATGAAGCCGCCAATCAGGAGAGAGACAGGCAGTGGCATCGAGGTGATGATTGGTCACGCTGGCTGTCTGTCTGCCTTTGGAGGGCGGGGCCTCGCAGGCCTTTACTCGCAGAGGCAGGAGCCCAACAGCAGAGAGACTGGTGCATTCAGACAGCAGACACCTGTTCGTCCTCTGTAGAGAGGAACAAAGAGGTACAGTCAAAACACACACACACACACACACACACACACACCCCACATCCAGGGATGTGATTTTTGGGAGCCGGGCAGATACACCCAGGACAGGGAGACAATCAATTACTGGGCACACACACTCACTCACACACTATATAGGGGCAATTTAGAGCAGCCAATAGATAGAAATGTAAACTCCACCCTGATGGGGATATGACTGTTATGCATTTTCAGCTTTCGAACAGAAACATAACCAAACTGAAAACCTCTTATCTCTTAATCGCTGCAGGTTCCAGACCGTCTTTGCAGGTAAAGACAGCGGATGAACGCTCAGGTAAAATACAAAGTAGCTACGTTGTGGGTAAATGTTTGGGCATCCCTGAACATCTTCCATGTTTTATTAATGAGTAAAAATCAGCTCACACTAAAAAATCTCAGAACAACCTCTGCATTTTACTAACATTAATGTAATATTATTTCAAAATGCCATATTTTAATACGTTCTTTATATTGGATGTGTTATTAACAAGAAATCAATAAAACATGGAATTTGAATGAAATCAGGGCTGTCCAAACGTCCACCCAGGACTCTCACTGTTACAGACCATACGACTGAAAGTATGTGGATCCCTCACTGTTACACGCCTCGTTCCAAAAACCATGAGTGTAAACAAGCTACACCTTAAACCCCATATGAACAGTATATAGACATTAGCACAGGGGGCCAATTGAATGTCTCCAACTTTGTGGGAACAGTTTGGGGAAGGTCCACTTGGACTTCTGACCTCAACCCCATCATTATCTAAACTCCATAATGCTCTTTGAAGCATTGCCCCTTTTCATACAGTGGAGCTGTAAGGTTTTGGGGTTTATCTGCAGCAATCTAGAACCTTCCACAGTAACGTGTGGGCTGGTTGACAGGATCGAAATGTCTGCTGTGCATAATAGAGCTTCATTAGAATAAAACAAGAAGGCACGGTGGATTAGTTATTAGCATGTACTCCTCTCTGTGATCGGGATTCCCGGTTCGAATCCCAATCTGGGTGGAGTTTCCATGTCCTCCCTGTGTCCGTGTGGGTTTCCTCCGGGTTCTCCGGTTTCCTCCCACAGTCCAAAAACACGGATTAAGGTCAATTGAATTCTCCAAATTGCCCCATATAGAGTGTGTGTGTGAGTGAGTGTGTGTTCAGTGATAGATTGGAGTCCTGTCCTGGGTGTATCTGCCCAGCGCCCAAAACGTTCTCCCCTGGATGGGCATGGGGAACCCCCCCGTGACACTAATAGAGGATAAAACAGAAGATAATGCATGGATGGATGGATGCATTCTTGCTCTGTTGCTGAAGAGGCTGGTTCACGAACATTTTCCCCCGAACCTCCAAAATGTCTCCAAAATTAACCAATAGTGGCATCTAGTGGTGAGATTGCGTGTTGCGCCTACTGAACAATACTGCTTGATGTGTCTACTGTAGAAATATGGCAGATTCTAGAGGATTAGGTGGCTGACTTGTTGCTTTAATGGCTTTTTGCACCTCATTTTGTCATAAATTTTACAAATTTAAAGGAATTTAAAAGAAAGAACAAAAAGCTGGAACTTAGGCATCCACATACTTTTGGCCTTTGTGTTATAAGAGATTATTAGGGAATTAAAATCTTAAAGAAAGATGACAATTAGGAGTGCACACACACACACACACACAGTGACATTACCAGGTCCTGTGGTAAGAATTCTCTGCTACTTTCACTGATTGGTGACAGGTGATGGTGGGCGGAGCAAAGGTGCACTTGATTAGCATGCGGTGCAGAGTGGGCGGGTGAACTTGTGGAGGGTGGGGAGGGGGTGTTAGGGGTAAGTCTGAGCACTTTTACCTGCCTGTCTGGGTGGTGTGTGTTACTCATGGTACAGCTGTGTGTGGGCCTTTCTTCCTCTGAGCTCTGAGTACGGTTGATAAGCACTCACCCTCCTCTTCCTCCTCCTCCTCTTCTCCCTCGTGTTCAGACCCTGGTTTGGGCGAATGTGTGACCAGACGGGAGCGCTGCAGGGCCGTGGTGTAGTCTGGAGGCTTTCTGGTCCCGTGTGTCCCCCCCTCAGTCACCTCGTTGATGGACAGTGCAGTGTAACCGGGAGGAGTGGGAGGAGGGTCGCGGTAACGGCCATCTTTACGCGCTAAAAGAAAAATAGGAGGGGTGAGTATGTTCAAATATTTTGTGATGTACAAGTGAAACATTTGGACACGCTCCCTTTCTATCCGCTCCTCTTATTGTCCATGTTCTCAGTTCCACTTCCTGTAAAGATGGACTTTGTAGTTCTATAATTCCATTCTGTAGTCCATCTGTTTGTGTTCTACAGTACATACTGTGTACGTCCCCTTTACTCTGTTTTAATGGTCAGAAGCCCAATAGTACCACCACAGAGCAGGGGTTATTTGGTGGGTGCATTATTCCTTCCAGCAGTGTCACTGAGGTAAAGCTCTGCTGCACTAAAACCCCCCTCACCACATCAGTGTCACTGCAGAACTGACACTAAACAATCCACCACCCAAATTCTACCTGTTCTGTGATGCTCCTGACCAACAGAAAACCAACAGGGAACTAACAACAACAAAGAGCACAGATGAACTACAGTCTGTAATTAGAAAACTACAAAGTTTTTTCAGTTGACTTGATCCATGTTTTTCGACTGTGGGAAGAAACCGTAGAACCCGGAGGAACCCGTGGACTTGGAGAGAAATCTCAGTGCTGGGATCCAGGTTCGAAATCCAGGTTCCTTAGCATCCTCTGGTTTCCTCCCACAGTCTAAAAACATGGATTCAAGGTGAGTTGGCTGCTCTAAATTACCCTTAGAGTGTGTGTGTATGTATATGTGTGTGTGTTCCCTGAGATAGATACTGTAGTTGCCCTCTCCTGCCCTCTGTTCAGTTTGCACTTTGTGGGTAAAACACCTTTAAGACATATATAAATAACCTTGAACTTAAAGTACCCTGAAGCAGAAAGCCACTTACACACAGGGGTCTTGGCAGTTCCGGCGGTGATGGGCGAGGGGCGCCGGCTCTGCTGTTTCGACTCCTCTGACCCTGTGGAGGTGATACTGCAGGTGTCCGGGTCAGCGCCCACGTCCTTCCCGCCCCTGCGCTTTATAGTGCCCGTGTCTCCCTCGGACTCGTCTCCCCAGCAAGCTGCCGACGAAGACGAGCATGACGAGGTCGACGCCCAGCTGCTCCGAGCCGCCCACAGCCCCCCCTCGGCCAGCGCCGCCTCCCAGCTCCGCCCCTGCTGCATGGCCTGGATGCTGTCGTGGGAGCCGCTGGAACAGGACGTCCAGCTGCCCCGGCCTGAGTCTGCAGCATCCAGAGAGACGCGGTCCCCCTGCTCCTGACTCAGCTCCTCGGAACTGGGGGAGGAAGACACCATGGTTCCAGCGTACATGCCACGCCAGTCTTGCACAGAGGAGTAGGAGCTGAGGGGGACATGGACTCCTCATATTAATTACAGCAGGACTTCATATTAATTACATCAACTAAATAGGAGCGGATCGCTCACCCCAAACTGTACTGATCCGGGTCGGCTGTGGCCCTACGTTCCAGACGGTGGCCTCCGTGAACCCCGACGTGACCCTCGCTGACCCCGTGCCCGAAGCGTAGCCTCCGCTCTTCATGCCCCATGTCCAGAGAGGAGGTGCTGACCAGACTGGAGCGGGAGGAGATCTCACTGTGACCCGAGTCGGAGACGTTATCCGCTGCCCGACTGAGAGCTGCAGAACAAAAGCATAGAGCTGATCTGTGAACAGTAGAACACGCCTCACTAAACCGTCTAAAGCTTTCTGTTTAGTTTGCATGTTCTCCTTGTGTCTGTGTGAGGTTCCATTTGAGGATCAGTAAACCTCACAGATTATTATTTTGTGATTAATCTTATACCAGAGACAGGGTCGGGGGGGGAGACAAACACTCATCCATCCATTATCCTCCGCTTTATTCTCTACTAGGGTCACAGGGGGGGGGGGGGGGGGCGCTGGGCAGAAACACCCAGGACAGGGCGCCAATTTATTACTGGGCACACACTCACTCACACAGACACACTATATGTAGTATATAGAACTCAATTGACTTGATCCATGTTTTTGGACTGTGGGAGGAAACCGGAGAACCCGGAGGAAACCCACATAGACAGGGGAGAACATGGAAACTCCACCCAGGATTGGAATTCACTAGGAATCCCTAGTGCTGAGAGGAGAACATGCCAACCACTAAGCTACTGTGCCGCATAGGGAAAAGTTAGAGCAGCTAATTCATCTTGAATCAGAGAACCTGGAGAACACACACACACACACACACACACACACACACACACAAACACGGTGAAAACATGTAAACCCATTCAAGGCACTTCCCTATCTTTGACCTTTTGTGTACAGAAGCCGAAGTTCAGCTTTATTAAAGACCATAATGTGTAAATGATCTGTGCGACCACAAGATGGCAGTAATGCAACACGTCACCAACACAGCAGGTCTCTAAACACTGGTTTGTAGGTTTTCAGGTCAAAGAGTCTGACCACACTGATGAACGTTTGTGAAAATCTAATGAGATACAGAGGTGTGTGTCCTGTGTGTACCTTTCTTTGGGGAGCTGCGGGGAGACGTGGGAGGGGAGGACAGCTGAGAGGAACCACTGGACATGGCATCTTCGGCCTGCTTCCTGTGTCTCTCGGAGGCCTCTTCGGACAGAGACAGGATCTTCTTGAGGGACTGGGGGGAGTTTGTACCTGTAAATGGAGCAGGAGACGAAGTGAGGATGAGGAGAACGTAGAGAGAACGCGGGGATTAAAATGATGCGAGGAGTCTCTTACCGAAAGGAGGCAGGTCTTTGACGGGCACCTTCTTGCGGGAGGGGTAAAGGGCCACACTGGGCACTTGGAGGGCCTGGTTGGATTTCTGGAGCTGGTGGCGCTGATGGATGGAGGCTCGCGCCACCACGGGGGACGTGTCCGGCCGTTTTCTGTCCCCTGAGCCCTTGGGAACTGAGGACGGAGGAAAGGCAGAGAGATCAGGTCCATCACTGAGCAGACAGACCGATACAGTCAGTCATTTGCACAGAGAGACACACAGACAGAGAGACACAGAGA
The DNA here is from genome assembly GCA_019802435.1 of Corydoras maculifer. Classification (NCBI taxonomy): domain Eukaryota; kingdom Metazoa; phylum Chordata; class Actinopteri; order Siluriformes; family Callichthyidae; genus Corydoras; species Corydoras maculifer. The sequence goes on along the minus strand of JAFMOD010000602.1, from coordinate 720,622 downwards.
CACACACACACACAAACAGAGAGAAAAAGAGACGTAAACAAAGAGAGACAGATACACACACATACACCGAAAAAAAGAGACGTAAACACAGAGACGGATACACAGATATACACACACACACACACACACAGAAAGACACATACACACACAGAGAAAAAGAGACGTAAACACAGAGAGATGGACACACACAAAGACACAGAATGAGAGCCGCAAACCCAGAGAGAAATGCACAGAGACAGACACACAAACAGACACGGTATTAACGGTACTTCAGGATTTTCCTCTTTGTAGAGAATTTGAAATGTTAAAGACAGTGAGTGTTCTGCAGGTTCTAAAGCTTCTGCAGTGATTCTCAGTGCATGACGGGGGGGGGGGGGGCACTCACGTGTGTTCACAGAGGGTTCACACTGTACGGACAGTGTCTGCAGGCTCTCCTCGTTGGTCTCCAGCGTGAGGTTGGACAGGTACTGCTTCACCTTGCGGGACATCTGAGCGTCCTCGTACAACTTCTTGGCATTGAGGAAGGAACTGCGTCTCACCCGCTTCTTATGTCCACCTGTCTGCGTGACGTCCAGCACCGCCGCACTGGCACTGCCTTGACTTAGTGAACTACACACACACACACACACACACACACACACAGAGTTAAAAGGCTGTGTGGGGTATTTTGGGTGCAGGGTCACACTGCAGAGGGGGACATGCAGTCACATTCCTCAGTTTAGGTCATTCCATGCATTCATTCTGCATCTCAGCCAATCAGGTGACAGGCTGAGGAGGTTAGGGGTCAAACTAAAGCTAGAACTCATTTAAACGCCGGCGTTAGGAAATGATTCGGTGATGCACATGAAGGAATCATGATTATTTTAATGCTGGGTGCATGAGGAACAGGAACTGATGACCTTTAAGGTTCTCTGTTTTCTATTGGTCAGGACCATCACAAAAAAGGTGGAATTCGGGTGGTGGATTGGTTATGACACTGATGCGGTCGGTGAGGGGGTTTTAGTGACTGTAAGTGGGACAGATGTTCTTTTGTGGTCTGTCGGTGGAGCTGGCCGTCAGTCCTTTATGGGCTGTTGTTCCTTTAGGGGCAGGGGTATTTTTTAGGTCTATTGGTTGGTATTAGATGTTGGGATAGGACTAATGCACCCACCAAATAACCCCTGCTCTGTGGTGGTACTATTGGGGTTCTGAGCATTAGAACAGAGTAAAGGGGACGTACACAGTATGTACTGTAGAACACTAACAGATGGACTACAGAATAAAATTGGAGAACTACAAAGTCCATCTTTACAGGAAGTGGAACTGCAAACATGAGAGCAAAAAGTGGTGTGTCTAAACTTATGACTGATACTGAATTAGAGCCTCACTTTTGCTGAAATGCATCATTATAAACGATGTGGTTTCATGCAAACTGCTAAAGTTAATGTCAGGCATGCAACAGTGTGATACATCAGTGACGGGGCTTTTTTAATTTAACGACCCTGAATAGCAAAAGTAAGCGCATCAGACGAACGGGTGAGCGGGCAGACAAAACGAAGACGAGAAGGGAGGAGTGCGTGAGAGAAAGGACCAAACGGCACCCAAAAAGTTCGCTGTACTTACCCCAAACTCCTCCACTTCTTCTTCCTGCAACGGAGAGCCATGAACAGGGATGACGGCGCGGGAGGGGAAAAGATGAGGACGAGTGAGGGACGAGAGAGAGAGAGAAAGGGAGAGAAAGAGAGAGAGAGAGAGAGAGAGGGAGGGAGAGAGAAAGAGAGCGAGAGAGAGGGAGAGAGCGAAAGAGGGAGAGGGGGGGATAGAGAGAGAGAGTGAGAAAGAGAGCGAGAGAGAAAGGGATGGAAAGAGAGAGAGAGGATAGAGAGAGAGAGTGAGAGAGATAGCGAGAGAGAAAGAGGGAGAGAGAGAGGAAAGCAAAGACAGAGAGAGAGGGAGCGAGAGAGAGAGAGAGAGAACGGGAGAGAGGTGGGGAGAGAGAAAGACGGGGGGCGGGAGAGAGAGAGAGAAAAGAGAGAAAGAGAAGAGAGAGAGAGAAGAGAGAAAGAGAGAGAAGAGAGAGAGAGAAGAGAGAAAGAAGAGAGAGAGGGAGAGAGGCGGGGAGGGAGAAGAAGAGAGAGAGAGAGATGTGCTTGTGATTAAGACAGTAGCAAAGTGAGCAGCAGCATTACAGAAACATGAGAACATGAACGGCTCTGACAGCAAATCACAAAGAATCTGAGGGGAACCTCTCTGTGAATGAGGGGCGGTTCTAAGCGAGGAACGCAGGAACAGTGCGGCAGGTGCAGAAGATTTCAGTGGGGCGCAGCGTTGAGGTACGACCAAACCAACTACAGTGACCTCTGATGTTGGGGAGGTGGGGTTCAGCCTGAAGGCACTCACCTGGTGCGGAACATCAGGGCGGGGTCCATGTTGACGGCCGCCATCCGGCCCACGTGGCGGATCTCTTTAGCGATCATGCGCAGTTTCTCGAAGTTCACCAGGCCGTCCACCTTCGAGTCATTTCCTAAAAACCAGGAATCATTTACTCAGTGACTCACAAGCACCCCACACAACACCGGGTCATGATGGAACCCCCACTGGAGAAATACAAGCTACACCCCCCCCCCCCATTCTCAGACTGACAGCACAACATGAGCTTTAAATATCAGTCACAAGGTTGGCCACGCCCCCTTTTTTACTCCACATATTGTCCTTGTTCTCAGTTCTACTTTCTGTAAAGATGGACTTTGTAGTTCTATAATTCCATTCTCTAGTCCATCTGTTTGTGTTCTACAGTACATACTGTGTACATTCCCTTTACTCTGAAACCCAATAGTACCACCACAGAGCAGGGGTTATTTGGTGGGTGCATTAGTCCTATCCCAGCAGTGTCACTGAGGTAAAGCACTGCTGCACTAAAACCCCCCTCACCACATCAGTGTCACTGCAGAACTGACAATAAACAATCCACCACCCAAATTCTACCTGTTCTGTGATGCTCCTGACCAATAGAGAACCAACAGAGAACCAATAGGGGACTAACAACAACAAAGAACATAGATGGACTTCAGTCTGTAATTATAAAACTACAAAGTCCATCTATATGATAAGTAGTGGAAACAGATGATGGAGCAAAAAAGGGGGCGTGGCCAAACTTTTGACTGGTACCTCTATCTGTCGGATGGCACCTCCTCTTACCCTCATGGAGGAAGGTGAGGTCTTTCTTGATGACGGGGAAAAGGGGGATGATTGGCGGCTGCAGGTTTTGGCTGTTGAGAACGTTCCGGTACTTGGCCATGTTCCTGGAGGGGTCAAACAGATCCTGCAGGTCGCTGAACAGCTTCTCGTACTTACTGGGAAGTTTCTCCCACGTTCCCCGCAATCTGGAGATGGGGGCCAGATTGAGCCCACTGCAAAAACAGCAAAAGGTGATAACCCAGAACGTCATGGAGAAGGTCTTTACAGCTCTGAAGAACCCTTTGTTCTTATGTAGTAAGGTCACAAACGTTCTGTTCCCGCAGTGTTTTAGGTTGAATTTACAATAGTTTACAATAGAGTCCTAAGCGTTTAGTACCCCCCACCACACACACAGTCCAGAGCCGAACAGAACTGACCTGATGATGGCGAACATGGAGTTGAAGTTCTTGCACTCGCGGCAGTGCAGGGCAATCTTGATGAAGTGCTTGATGATCTTCATGCGTTTCAGCTGGTTGGGTTCCCTCAGCACCTCGGTCGCCACCCAGAAGGTCTCGCGGTTGATGGACTCCTCGAACAGCTTGAGGCTGGACGGTCCCGGCGAGCGCGGCCGCAGCTTAAACAGGTCGTCGATGTACTCGGTGGGCTCGATGGCGCAGAACAGCTCGAAGGCGCGCATGGACAGCTGCGTTGCCACCTCTACCGTGCTGAGCTGCAGCAGGCTGATCAGACTCTCCCGCAGCAGCTCCTGCGCGTCCTCGTCCGAGCACAGCGTCTCCGTCTCCATGTTGCTCTTGAGGTAGTACCTGAGGAACATTGTGGGTGCTTACAGCTCGACCACGTACCGAGTCGGTATTCCCAAACCTGCCGCAGTTGTTTGCTTTTCGGAGCACCCACCTGCCGCTGAGCTGGATCCGGTCCGCCAGTTTGGAGAGCTGCTCCGGCAAACGCCGCTGCTTGATCACGCCCTCAGCCGTGACAGACACCTCGCAGAGTGAGTACGCCTCGGCGGCGGCGGTCAGCGCGAACTCCCGGATGGCCTGAGCCACGACCTCTTTGGCTGTGGTGTCCTTGCCGATCATGATGTAGCGGCTCTGCTGATCTGCCTTAAAGACGCGCAGAACCTGGTCTGACATGTCTGAAGGAGAACACACACAGGACCGAAACACTTTAATTTGGGCGTAATGAAAATTTAAATGGTAGTTGGTGGAAACTCCTCTATATACTGTACCAAACGTTTGGCCACGCTCCCTTCTGGCTCCAGTCTCTGGTTACCATATAGGTGGTTTTACAATTACAGACTGTAGTCCATTGTTGGTTCTCTGTTCTCTATTGGTCAGGAGCATCACAGAACAGGTAGAATTTGGGTGGTGGATTGTTAAATGTCAGTTCTGCAGTGACACTGATGTGGTGAGGGGGGTTTTAGTGTAGCAGTGCTTTACCTCAGTGACACTGCTGGGATAGGAATAATGCCCCCACCAAATAACCCCTGCTCTGTGGTGGGGGTTCTGAGCATTAGAACAGAGTTAAGGGGACGTACACAGTATGTACTGCAGAACACAAACAGATGGACTACATAATGGAATTGGAGAACTACAAAGTCCATCTTTACAGGAAGTGGGGGGCGTGGTCAAACTTTGAACCCGAACTTGGAGCTCATTTATATTGGTGTTCATCCTGATTTTATTAATTATTTATTATAATGCCGAAAACCTTCATATGAAATGTGAATCGTAATGTCTTTCTTATGAATTGAGGTTTGAATGATTCTAAAACTAAAAACATGGATTCAAGGTGAATAGGCTGCTCTAAATTGCCCCATCTGAATAGTATAGTGCCACCCTGTCCTGGGTGTATCTACCCAGTGCTTGAAATGCCCCCAACCCCCAACCCCCAACCCCGACACAAGTAGATGATTAGGTGAAGATAATAAGATGACTCAAGTGATATTTCTCATTTGAGTCACATGAATAAAGGAATATAATTAACAGGACGGCGCAGCTCAGCGGTTCGACTGAGGGTATCCTCAACCCTCGCTGCTCCGGTATCAGGGGCTGACCCGGGGCACCGACCCCCGAGCATTACATTGTAATGTAACAACATTAAATTGGGATACTTATGAGTCGCTTTGAATGAGTCTGAATGAGTGAGTTAATGTAATCAGTAATGAATTTAAATAAGTGACAGCGAGCAGAGGCTTCAGCCACGATGCAACCACACAACACCAATCACTCCGTTAGAAGTGCTTCGTTATTAATAGCGGGATCATTCGCCTTGTCGCCCTGAAAAAGCACTCGGATCTCAGCAGCAGAAGTGATTACACACTGCAAAATCAAGAATCGGCCCAGAAGCTCGCAGACGGCGTGATTTACGGAGTGATTATAAAGAGCCACTCGAGAACCGCAGATCATCAAGCCGCTGATGGGTGGTGACTCGGAATGAGCGGGTCTCATAGCGCCGGCTACTGGAGTCGCATCCGTCACCGCGCCGGCGGCTTTAATGACATCTGAGTGTTTGAACACATCTGTAACGTGGGGTGGGGTGCTCAGGGGTTAGTGGATTTACCCGGCTGGTTGTTGAAGTCCAGTATGCGGTGGTGGGACTGCAGGAGGTCGGGGTTGCTGGACGACAAATTCCCACTGACGGGGAGGGCGGGAGGGATCTGCTTGGACTGCTTCATTCCGACAATGCTGTCGTCCTGGGACTGCCCCACGGCCACGTCGCTGCAAAACACGACACGCAGATCAGAACCGGAGCTCGTTCACGTAATCAGAACCATCACACAAGCATCCAAATTACCTTGAATCTGTGTTTTTGGACTGTGGGAGGAAACTGGAGAACACTGAGGAAACCCATGTGGACACGGGGAAAAAGTAGAAACTCCAACCAGATCGGGTTTTGAACCTGAATCCTCAGTGCTGAGAGGAGAACATGCTAACCATTTCACTCAGGTGCCTCTTTTATGTTTTAGAAATCATTTTAATATAATGGGGAACCCCCCCCCCCCCCCCCAGTAGAGGATAAAGTGGAAGATAATGGATGGATAATAATAAAAGGCTGGCAGATTCAGATGGCGAGAAGTGATCAGTGTGTCTTCTGGCTCTCAGCGCTGGGGATCCAGGTTGGAGGAGTTTGCATGTTCTCCAAGTGTCCACATGGGTTTTTGCTGGGTTCTTTGGTTTTCTTCCACAGTCCAAACGCATGGATTTGGAACGGGCTGCTAAATTGCCCCCATCCAGTAGCTTGGGAACTATTCATTTTAAAATCAGGACTATATATATATATATATATATATATATATATATATATATAGAGTGTGTGTGGGTGTGTGAGATGGACTCACTTGTACGGTTTCGGGGGCAGAATACTGGTGAGCGTCTTATCAAAGATCTTTTTCAGCTTGTTCCTGCCCCCCACCGTGTTGGCCTTGGCCTTCTTGCTGGCTTTCTCCAGACCCATCACTTGTTCCACATCGACGGCGAGGTCCGGAATGGAGAAGCGACTTGCCTTCTTGATGTCCCCGATCTTGGGGATGTGAGGAGCCCCGTTCTTCCGATCCAGCTCCTCCTCGGGGTCCGGGTCCTGCTCGTGCTCGGGACGTGCCAGGAGTTCTTTAAATACTTTGAAAGAAAGAACCCGTCAGAATGAACCCTTACACTCGCCGAGAAGTCCACCCCCCTCATAGCAGTGGCTACTCACCTAACAGATTTGTTTTCACAGTAATAGAAAGATGTGTGTTGTTGCGCAAGATCTCATTCGCTTTGGACAACAGCACGTTCTCAAAGTTCTGCCCGTTGACCTCCAGGATCTGGAGAACGTTGCAAAACCCCCTCAGTAAAAAGGTCTTCGGTTTCCAACAGGGATTATTTTATTATAAACTGACCTGATCTCCACGTTTCAGACCCGCCTCCGCCGCTTTGCTGCCCGGTTCCACGTTCTCGATGAAGATACGAAAGCCCTTTTCGGAGCCGCCCAGCAAGCTGAAGGCCAGAGGAGCCTCGCGGGACGGTTTGGTCAGGGTCACGACCCGCAGCTTAGCTTTGGCGGCGCACGCGATGTTTAACAGTCGTAAATGTCCAAACATCTTCTGTTCGTGATCAGACAAAAAGACGTCGTTAAATCAGACACCTAAATGAGACGAGCAGGTCTCAGATCATCAGACCATCATCAGATTACCTCTCTCTCCAGATTATTCTCAAACTCCTCGAGGAAGTGCGTCATGTCGGGGTCACCTTCAAAGTCGTTAAAATGATTGTTCACCCATAACAAGACCACCCGCGTCACCTAAGAACACAAACATGTACCATCAACACACACACACAAACATTATACATACACAAACACACACCACACAAAAACACACACACACACACACAATAGCACAGACACACTATACCAAGACACAAAACACAGACACACACACAATACACAAACACTATACGTATATACACAAACACACACCACACAAGCACAACACACAAACACTATATAAACACAAAAAAACACATGTGTACACACAATTGACACAAATCACTATATAAACACACAAAAACACAGACGCAAGCGCACACATACACTATATATATATACACACAAAACATACTAATACTAAATATATAAATAGACTATATAAATAGACACTTTACTATATAAATAGACACTATTTACACACAACCCCACACACAATATGAAAACATACAACACACACTATACACACATCCATATAACCCTAAACACACACACACACCTTGTAAGACTTGTGCGTGTGTTTATATATAAATATATGGGTTTTCGGTTTTGTATGTGTGTTTGTGTTCTGTGTTAATGAGGCGGGGGATCTGCTGCTCATCTGTGCTGAACTCGGTTACTGAGCGGGAATCGAATTAAACATCTTGTGCAGTGAGAGTCACATGATTTATTACTTCTGCAGCTCTTCCTCATCATCTGATGTTGTGTTAAAGTGAAGTCGGGGAGCGGGCGGGGTTAAATGGGGTTGATGCATTTGAGGTTAGAGGTGGGGGTAACTGATGGTACGTGAGCCTGAGCGCCCGAGCCGTTTACAGCTGCAGGCACTCAGAGCGTCCGAGTGGAGCCCTCGCGTGTGACGCGGCGGTGTTAACAGGTCTGTAATGGAACGCCGTACCTTGTCCCTGAGACTGGGGTCGTGGAACCACTCCAGAAGTTTCCTGCCCACCACCATGGGGCTGGACAGGAAGGTGCGGTAGGTGAGCAGGAAGTCTTCAATGTAGGTGGGGTCCACCACCGAGTGCTCCTCCACCAGGTGCATCGTTAGACGTTCAGTTGTGCCCTATCACATGACACACACACCCCATCAGCCTGTTTCTGTGGAGTAGACACATCTGTACGAGACACAGCTGGATTCCTCTGTTTTGTACCTTGATGACGATGTGTCCTTTCCTGGTTCCAGTACGATCGAGCTCTCGATGTTCTTTAACCATGACGATCTCACCTTCCTCCTCCACCTTCTGCATGTTCTTCTCCACCTGGTTCAGGATGCAGCAATAGTCCTGCTGTGCTATACACACGAACTGAGAGACCAAACGACAGAGACGCTTTGAATAAAAATCCTTATTATTATATCAAATAACTATATACTAAAACATTTAACACAACTAAATTGCCCCATATAGTGCACATCAGTGCCTAGCACCCTGTCCTGGATGTATCGCCCCAGCACCTCAAACGTTCTCCCCTGGATGGGCTCGGGACCAAACCCTAATAGAGTATTAAGTGGACGATGATGAGATGAGGGCAGCATAGTGGCAGTGTTTAGTATGTTCTCCTCAGCGCAGGGTTCTGGATTCAAATATCAATCTGGGTGAAGTTGGCATGTTCTCCCCTATGTGTGTATGTGTGTCTGAGTGAGTCTGTGCCCAGCAATAGTGTTAATTGTAGAACCTCGTTATATACATGTTTACATTCATAGTTTTTTTTTTAATGACATCATTTCTCTTAAATATTTTCAGTAAATTCACAACTCGACCTTCAAAACAGCCTAAATCTCCCGTCACCCCCCCCCCCCCCATCACGTCCCACAGTCTCACCTGGCAGTCGTCCACTTTAGTCTTCATCACGCCCTTCATGAACTCCTTCTCCATGGTGGCGGAGACGCCGAAGCTGTTCCCCATGCAGAGGATCTCAGTGCGCATGTCGAGGTACGTCACCTCCACTGAGCCGTTCAGGATGACGGACCACGAGTCCAGCTGTACATCACACACCACACACTATAAACCTGACGCTCATCACATCGTCTAGAGGACTTTCTGATTTCATCATGTCTCAGTTTTTCACTAGAAACAGTCAGATTTGTGTGTGGAAGCAGTTTAGGGAAGTTCCAGTGTGACTGTGACATATTAAACACAACGAGTGGGTGAGTGACTCGACTTCTCCACATGAACCTCTATCTACCACTCCCTCTGTCTCAGGGACAATACCCACCACAGCTTCTACCTTTTCAACCTGCTGCCTTCTGGCAGACACTACAGGTCCATACCGGCCAAAACAAATAGACTCAGGGACAGCGTCTCTCCCAAAGCCACCACAATATTAAATACAATATTAAACGGGAACCTGCACTAATTGACACTTTACAAGCACAATATATTTTTGCAATTTTACTGAATGTCTTTTTCTATTGTTCTTGATTTCTATTTATATTTTATGCCGTGTGCACTTTAAGGAGGAGCTTAAATCTCCTTGTACGATGTATACTGGGTATGCAGGGTATAATGACAATAAAGGCTTTCTATTTCTATTCTATTTCTATGAATCTCACATGTCAACTCCATCAAACATGTTTGGGATGAATTGGAATGGAGATCATCAGTGTCTGACCTCAGAAATGCACTTTGGGATGAATGTTAGGGGTACGGTGGTGTAGTTTTAGAACATTTGCCTTGGGATTAAGGTTTGAAGCCTGATCTGGGTGGAATTTGCATGTTTTCCCCATGTGGGTTTCCTTCCACAATAAAAAAACATGCATTCATGGTGAATTAGCTGCTCTAAATTTCACCTATATATATATATATATATATATATATATATATATATATATATATATGTATATATATATATATATATATATATATATATATAGTGTGTTGGTGTATTGTATCGTAACACCGGTGTATCGTACCATTGGATGTATCATGGGACACTATTACACCACACCTAGAACACTCTTATCTGTATAGAATAATAATAAACGGTGAACCGACCTCCTCGCCGTCGTTAAGGACGATGGTCCCGGCTCGCTCCACCACGGCGAACACCATGACCGCACACAGCTCCCTCCTCACGGACATGGTCATGTTGGCGAAGGCCGGCAGCTGGTGCATGAACTCCAGCAGTTGTTCTGTGACATGGGCGAGAAACCGTGATGTCACACAGTCAGAGCATACGGAACGTTTCCTTTAGTTCATCTAACACGAAACAGCACAGTTACTAACGGCAACCCAGGACTGGCTGGCTTTCACAGTTGTGTTAATAGCTCATTCACGGTAGTTATCTGTGCAATGCATATTTATACATCATCTACATCATACATTTCACAATTACAGCTCTATAATCATCGAGGGGCGACATGGTGGGGTAACGGTTAGCATGTTCTCCTCTCAGCAGTGGGGATTCGGGTTCAAATCCCAAACTGGGTGAAGTTTCAATGTTCTCCCCATGTGCACCTGAGTTTTCTCCGGGTTCCGGGTTCCTTCCACAGTTCAAAAAGGGCAACTGGCTGCTCTAAATTGCCCCCATATACTGTGTTCGTTTGTGTGCATGTGTGTACATAGTGATAGATTGGTGCCCTGTCCTGGATGTATCCTCCCAATGCACCAAATATTTCCCCTGGATGAGGCATGAGGAACCCCCAGTAGAGAATTAAACAGAAGATAAAGGGATGAATTGTCCCAAGTGTCTGTGTGAGTGAGAGTATGTCCAGCAATAAATCGATGCCCTGTCGTGGGTGGATATGCCTAGCACCCAAAACCATCTCCTTGGAGGGGTATGGGGAACCGCCCCACAACCCGCATAGAACATTAAGAGGAAGATACTGAATGAATGAATGAATTAATGGATAAGATTAGATAATTATTGTGATTTCTGTCTTCACATTCAGCAAATAAATACAAAACTGTAAACTAAGCTCTATAAGACTCATGTCCATCATCACACAGCCGGATCTGCAGCTTCTTCTCACAGAACCCTGTGAGATGGATGTCTGGTTGCGGCCGTGAGGAAGCTTTCAGGAGTTCTTATGCGGGACGTTTGCTTTCCGTCGCCCGGCGTGTCTATAAATCAAGGCCGAATCGTACCGCTGTGTGACGAAGCCGGAGGGTCCGGCCTGGTCCAGCTGTGCGTCTGGCGAGAGTGTGAGTGAGCGTGTGTGTGTGTGTGTGACCTGCTTTGTGCCTGCAGCATGTCTGGGCGCTGGCTGCTCTGCGTCATGAGCATCAGCGCTGGAGCGAGGCGTGAAGAGACGGCCAGCAAATCAAAGTGTAATGTGGGTGGGGTGGGGGGGGGAAGCCCTGTCGCGCAGCTGACCTAGAAAAACACAGGACCCCCCTTTCACGCCGTTACTCCCTCGCTCTCCTCAAACCGCACCCTTCTGAAGCATCATGCTTTATTCTGTTACTTGCCCCATTTCGGGCTGAGCGCTACAGCCTGACATGTTCCCCCTGAATAAGATAGGAGCACCCCCTCCCCCTGACCCTAATGGAAAATAGTAAGATGAAATTAGACTTTTTTTACAGGTTTACAGGATCCATTTAGACCGGCGTCATTGATCAGTTCACGCTGGGTTTTGCATTAAATAGGTTCTTAAATTTAAAAAGATTTAATTGCCCTATATAGAGTGTGTCACATCTTAGTGATTTGCATGTTCTCCTCTCAGTGCTAGGGATTCCTGGAGTTTCCATGTTCTCCCCGTGTCCGCGTGGGTTTCCTCTGGGTTCTCCGGTTTCCTCCCACAGTCTAAAAACATGGATCAAGGTCAATTGAATTCTCCAAATTGCCCTATATAGAGTGTGTGTGTGTGTGTGAGTGAGTGAGTGTGTGTCCAGTTTGAGTGTCCTGTCCTTCGTGTATCTGCCCAGTGTCTGAAACGTTCCTCTGGAAGGGCATGGGGAACCCCCCCGCGACCCTAATAGAGGATAAAGAGGAAGATAATGGATGGATGGATATTGTGTGTGTGTGTGTATGTGAGAGAGAGAGAGAGAGAGAGAGAAAGAGAGAGTGAGTGTGTGTGTGTGTGTGTGTGTGTGTGAGACCAGCGATGGATTGGTGCCTAAAACGTTCTCCAAAAATAAGGATTCAAGGTAAATTGGCTGTTCTAAATTGCCTCGATATATTGTTTGTGTGTGTGTGTGTGTGTGTGTGTGTGTTTTGCAAGCAATATATGGTGTCCTGTCCTGGGTGTCCGAAACGTTCTCCCATGGATGAGCATGAGGGCGGGTTCTCAAATCTCCATTAAACCCGTCTCTGATGTAACTGGGCGTGTCCTACAGTCTTACCGATGTCATCGTCGGTTCGGTCCATGGGGTCTTTTTCCAGACAGTCCCGGACGATGTCTCTGCTCATGAGGGGATCGGAGGCGCGCTCGATGTCTTCCTCGTCGTCGTCCTCCTCGGAGTCGACGGCGGTCTCCGGCAGGCCACTCAGGTCCATGTCGCCTGGCTCACTTTCTGTGGCCTGAAAACGAGAAACGCACTGTATGAAAAGAGAACGAGGGCTGATCAGAGAACAGGGGTAAAAATAGAACCTGTGATTACTGTAGGGGAGGATTCAACGCTCCATTAGCCCGACGTGCAACAAAAACACCACGCAGAAATTACAAATAATTAACAAAGTAACATTTAACTGACTTTATACAGTACCAGACAACAGTTAAGCCATGCCCCCTTTTAGTTCTTTTTCTGTTTTCTCCACTTAGTAGTCCATCTGCGTTCTTTGTTGTTGTTAGTCCTCTGGTTCTCTGTTGGTTCTCTATTGGTCAGGAGCATCACAGAACAGGTAGAATTTGGGTGGTGGATTGTTTATTGTCACTTCTGCAGTGACACTGATGTGGTGAGGGGGGTTTTAGTGCAGCAGTGCTTTACCTCAGTGACACTGCTGGGATAGGACTTATGCACCCACTAAATAACCCCTGCTCTGTGGTGGTACTATTGGGGTTCTGACCATTAGAACAGAGTAAAGGGGACGTACACAGTATGTACTGTAAAACACAAACAGATGGACTACAGAATGCAGTTGTAAAACCACAAAGTCCATCTTCACGGAACATAAAACTGTACGGAATTGGTGCATTAGTCCTATCCCAGCAGTGTCACTGAGATGGAGAAATGAAGCTACAGCATCACTGCTGCACTAAAACCCCCCTCACCACATCAGTGTCACTGCAGAACTGATAATAAACAATCCACCACCTAAATTCTACCTGTTCTGTGATGCTCCTGACCAATAGAGGACCAACAGAGAACCAACAGGGGACTAACAACAACAAAGAACACAGATGGAATTGTAGAACTAAGTCCATCCTTTATGGTAAATGGAACTGATAACATGGACAATATGGAGCAAAAAGGGGGCTTGGCCAAACTTTTGACTCAAGAACCTACAATGATATAGTGGAGTTGGGGTTTAAAACTTATAACCTACCCTGAGGGATACCGGTCATTCATTTTGGATACATGTGTCTGAAAGACCTTATGTGACCTAACGTGATGGATGGGGTCAGAACACTGATGACATTGTCCACCAACCCAGGGGCAAATGTGGGTCTTGCTCAAGAACCCACATTGGTAACATCAGCAGACCTGAGATTCGAACCCACAACCTTCAGATTGAACAGCCTAACCGCTCAGCTACCTCATCCAACATTCAAACTGTAAGCTGCCACGCCCTGCAATCTGCATTAAAACACATCTCCATAATAATGACCTCTATAGGTTCTAAAGACGGGTTCCACAGAAAACCCAAAGATCTTCTGTAAACCGTCCAACTGCAAAGCTGCATTATGGGATGACTTTAGAAAAGAGTCATCTCTCATCACTGCCCTGACAATAACCCGACTGAAGGGGGTTGGGCAGTTGGCATCTGGCACCTCTGAAGATCAGAGACTCCTCGGGGCATCAAAACACAGCAGAGGGAGCGGCAGAGCTGAGAAACAGCCAAACAGATGTCAGCTGTTTCAAACGAAAGCCTTTCATTAGCCGCTGACGAGGCGCGCAGGTAAACACACGTCCCTTTCACGCCAACAAAGCCACCATGAAGCGACAGCAACCACCCGGAACCCGGAGCCCGGAGCCCGACTCACCCGCCTGCAAGCTGCTTTCATCTTTAAAATCATCCACGATGCACCGGGAGAGAACACCACGTGGAACTCCATTCCGCTCACCCTCACGATGCTGCAGCCCTGACCAACCCATGTCCTCCAGTGAGGTCGGAACAACTCATCAAATATTCAAGCGGGGACAGTCACTCTGCGGCCACGAGTGGGAGGAGTCAGGAGAACGGGGGGGCGGAGAAGGAAGAAATACTGTTTTGGGGGAAGGGATGGTCTTTGGACCCTCGCATGGCCTCACCCAACTGTTGCTCCATTTGGCCTACAGAGCTTACACACAGAACCGTCCATCCATTATCTTCCGCTTTATCCTCTATTAGGGTCACGTGGGGGTTCCCCATGCCCATCCAGTGGAAGAACGTTTCGGGAGCTGGAAAGACACACCCAGGACAGGGTACCAACCTATCACTGAACATACACTCACTCACACACACACACACACTCTTTCATTCATTCATTATCTCCCGCGTTATTCTCTAGTAGGGTCGCGGTGGGGTTCCCCATGCCCATCCAGGGGAGAACGTTTCGGGCGCTGGGCAGATCCATCGCTAGGCACACACTCACTCCCTCACTCACTCACACACACACACACACACACACACTCTATATGGGGCAATTTGGAGAATATAAATGACCTTGATCCATGTTTTTCTGGACTGTGGGAGGAAGCCGGAGAACCCGGAGGAAACCCATGCGGACATGGGGAGAACATGCACCCAGATTGGGTCCAAAAACATGTGATTGAATTGAATTCTCCAAATTGCCCCATAGAGTGTGTGTGTGTGTGTAAGTGAGTGAGTGTGTGTCCAGTGACAGATTGCACCCCCCCCCCCGTCCTAGGTGTATCTGCCCAGCGCCCGAAATGTTCTCCCCTGGATGGGTATGAAGCCCCCCCATTACCCTAGTAGAGGATAAAGAGGAAGAGGATGGATGGATGCAAACTTTCTTTAGTGACTCAATCTAGTCCAGATTTTAAAGTGAACGTTGATCTCTGAGTAACAGGATCCCGCTTTGGTGCTCTGCTCTGATTAATCTGTGTTTCCATTAATGCTACATAATTTAAAATAATATACTGTATATCACGCATTGATACGAATGTGAAGCGCTCGGAGGTGTGTGTTACTGTCAATGATGTCACGGCTAGACACACGGCTCAGCCAATCCGATTCGGTGTGTATATTTTATGTTTGTGTAATGTATATACAACTCCCTCTCGTGAAGAAACATGCACGAGGTCATATGAGGAGAGGGCAGAATTATGTAATGTCTTTAAATAACGGCGGTTCCGGTCGAACGAGGCGACCGCGTCATGCTGCAGCTCTGATTTGATTTCCTCTCCCCACTGATCGCCGCCGCCGTGTAAATGAACCGTCGTGTGTGACGCATGTTAAGCGGGTAAAGAGATCTCGGGGGTTTTTTTCCTCCTTGAAAACCATTAAGGAATACACAGGGCCGCGGCCCGCGGGGGCCGTAAATGCCTCGGCGATACGATACGGGGGTCGGCTTCACCCTGAAGCCGCTACGTGTGATCAGCGGCGCTGTTTGGACAGCTTAGATGAGCGTGAAGCGAGCATTAATAATTCAGTCCGGCTATTCTTGGATCAATGCTTTCAAGCCTCTCGGAGGAACCTGCGCCATGATTTATTTAAACTCGAGAAGGCAGCCACGTTGCCGGGTTGGCTAAGGATCGCACGTGGCGAGCTGGATGAGCCGCTACGCTGCGAGGCCCGAAAGCATCGCAGCACACCGCGGTCGGGTGGAGCGGCGCGGGCGCTAAACTGCAGATCAGAGGTTACAGTCTTTTTAAAAAAGGGGTAGACCCAGAGTGTAAATCTGATTGGCTGAGCCATTTGTCCAGCCGTGACATCATCGTCAATAACACACGCCTCTCTGAGGGTTTCTCACTCGTTTTAATGCATGATACATGATTTCGAATCATAAAACACAGATGAATATAAACAGCGGGACGATCTCTGATCAACACTAAACCTGAGGCAGCTGGTGTTGATAAATTGTGTTCTGTAATTTGGCCACTAGATGGCAGTTTGATTAGCGAAACCTAATCCTGTTACTCAGCAATCAACGTTTGCTGGAAAAACCAGAGTAGATAATGTCGATGATTTTGTTTTTTAATTATAGTGTGTTTGTTTTATAAAAGACCAAAAGACCAGAAGTCTCAAAAACGTTCTCAAAGCTTGGGTTTCTTTAAAAGCAATGTTTCCTGACTCCAGGGAAGCATCACGTGCTTCAAGGTCAGCGGGACATTTTTTTGGTGTAAACAACAGGAAGCTCCCTCTGGAATTCCGAATAAAGCGTGTGAGCTGAAGCAGAGAGGTTCTGAGCGGGTGGAGAACCTCGGGCCGCTTTTACCTGGTAGATGTCTGACAGGCTGCTGCTCCCCGAGTCGCTGGTGATGCTACATCCTGACAGGCTGGAGGAAACGTGGGTCACCTGAGGGTGGATGCCGTCAGCCAGGTGCAGCCTGCTGAAGTCCGCCGGCAGCTGCAGGGACAAGAAGAGCGAGCGAGGCGTGAATACAGCGCAGAACTGACTGACGCACCAGAACACAGCACCTAATGAAGAGATACATGGTGGAGCAAATGGAGAACCTGTGTTTGTGTGTGTGTGTGTATGTGTGTTTGTGAGTGTGTGTTTGTGTGAGTGTGTGAGTTTGCGTTTGTGTGAGTGAGTGTGTGAATGAGTGAGTGTGTGTGAGTGAGTTAGTGAATGTGTGTGTGTGTGTGTGTGTGTGAGTGTTTGTGCTTGTGTGAGAGTGTGTGAGTGAGTTAGTGAATGTGTGTGTGTTGTGTGTGTGTGAGTGTGTGTGTAAGTTATTGAGTGTGTGAGTGTGAGTGTGTAAGTGTGTGTGTGTGAGTAAGTGTGTGTGTGAGTGTGTGTGTGTGTGAGATCAGCCCTCAAACCCGCTCACTGAGATTTGGATGTGCAGCGAGTGGACAGCGTGTTAAACCGTGTCCTCCACCCTGCACCTCATCTCAGAACACAAAATGTCAGCCGGGTGTGCAGTCACTCCTGATCTCGGGTTGGTCGTCTCACTCTCAGCGAGAGGACGCTGTCTGATACAGAGGACGGCGCCGTGGGCGCTGATGCCTTCTCCAAACATTTTTCACGTTTCATTTCCAGTTGCTCGCTCATCTCACTTTGGAACGTGGGGTGTAATTACACCACAGAACAACAAGAACAACTTCACCCCCTCTGCACCAATCACAGTGCACCACTTCAGGTTCCAAACACAAGAACGTCCACTGCACGCCGCTTCATCATTAACTTTCCAACCACAGATTGCCCACTTCAAGCTCACCCCAACATAAAACTCAGCACTGGGGATCCAGGTGGAGTTTTCAGGTTCTCCCCGTGTCCGTGTGGGCTATCACTACAACCCAAAAACATGGATTCAAAGTGCATTAGCTGCTCCAAATTGCCTCTCTCAATTGCCCCTTTATTGTGTGTGTCTGTGTGCGATGGATTGGTGCCCTGTCCTTGGTATATCTGCCCAGTAACAAAAACGCTCTCCCCGGGATTGGCATGAGGAACCCCCCCCCCCCCCCCCCCTGTGCGCACTGAAAAAGCAGTGGCTGCTCCAAAATTGCCTCTATCAATTGCCCCTTCATTGTGTGTGTGTGTGTGCGTGATGGATTTGTGCCCTGTCCTGAGTGTGTCTGCCCAGGAGCCGAAATGCTCTATCTTATATTGTCATGGGAAACCCTCCCCCCCCAGATGCCCACCCCCTGTGCGCCCTGGAAGAGCATTAAGTGGAAGATAATCAGATGAGACGTTTAAATCACATGTTGCAATGACAAGGTGCTTGATTTATCTAATTTCAATGACTGAGGCCTGTCCCAGCACTTTTGTCAGCGCTGGGGATCCAGGTTCTCGAATTGGGTTGGTGTTCCCGAGTTTCCATGTTCTGCCCGTGTCTGTGTGGGATGTTTCTGGGTTCTCTGGTTTCCACCCATAGTCTGAAAACATGGATTCAAGGTGAATTGGCGGCTCCAAATTGCCCCTTTATTGTGTGTGTGTGTGTGTGTGTGTGTGTGTATCTGTGTGCGATGGATTGGTGCGCTGTCCTGGGTGTATTTGCCCAGGAGCCGAAGCGCTCTCCCCTGGATTGGCATAGGGAACCCCCCCCCACCCCCTGGGCAACCTGGTAGAGCATTAAGTGAAAGATAATCAGCTGAGAAGTTAAAAGCACACATGTCTGAGTTGCAATGACAAGGTTCCTCCCATAGTCCAAAAATATGGATTCAAGGTGAATTGGTGTGTGTGTGTGTGTAATGTTCTCCCCTGGACAGGCATGGGGACCACCCCTCGACCCTCGAGGATTAAGCAGAACATAATGAGATGAGATGAGACTACCAAGTGTCCAGCTTGATGTTTGAGGGCAGAACCCCGGGTTGAACCCTCACCACTGAAGCGATGAGGGTTGAGCGTCGTCCTCTAGAACCTTCAGACTGACAGTCCACCACCCTAAATCCCAAGCTCCACACACAGACTTCATACATTTCCAGTGGAACCGCAGGAGAGCGCTGTGCACGCAGCTGCCAGGCACAGGAACACAGGACGCCGTTGACATCGCGCTTCTGATAACGGCCTCAGAACCAATTTCAGCGAATCCAGAAAGCCGGCCACGCACCACCGACCAGCGGCTCCACCGGAGAGCGTCGGAGAGAAAGAGGCTCGTCTTCCCTTTTTTCAGGTGCTATTAAATATCTGCAGTCAGCTGAATATAGCTTTCATATAAAATGCAGCTGACCTAATTTCCGCCCCTCTAATCGGAGGCGGCTGCCGGAAATGCAGCAGGTTCTCCGGGGAGCCGTCTGAGAACGGAAATCCAGCTTCACAAACACCGAGACATCACGACGTGAAGCACAGCCACCGGCTTCGAATCAAATAAAGATCTCAGGAGTCACGTCCCATTCACGTTCTTGTCTTATAAGGGGATTCATAAAAGCATGTTCTCCTCAGAAAGACTGGAAATGCTCCAAAAAACAGTGATCCAGGGGGGTTCCCTATGCCCATCCAGAGGAGAACGTTTTGGGCGCTGGGCAGATACACCCAGGACAGGGTGCGAATCCATCACTGGGGACACACTCACTCATATATATATATATATATATATATATATATATATATATATATATATATATATATATATATATATATATAGGGGTAATTGGGGACCCTGTATGTTTTTGGACAGTGGGAGGAAACCGGAGAACCCGGAGGAAACCCACGCGGACACGGGGAGAACATGGAAGCTCCACCCAGATGGGGATTCGAACCGGGATCACCAGGAGTGAGAGGAGAAAGTGCCAACAACTCCACCACCTTGCCACCCCTCATCTCAGCTTCTGCTCAATCCTCTACTAGGATCGCAGGGGGTTCTCCATGCCCATCCAGGGGAGAACATTTCAGGTGCTGGGCAGCTACACCCAGGACAGGACACCAATCTATCACTGGTTACACTCTATATAGGGGCAATTTAGAGAGGAGGAATTTAAAGCAGCCATGTTTTTGGACTTGGAAACTGAAAAACCTGGAAAAAAAAACGCCCCTCCAATCGTCTACATTTTCCAAAATGTAGGTTAAAGATTTCAGAGAAGTCACGGGTCTTACACCCAGTGGCTTTAAACTGAGGGAACTGAGAGATTTGTGACGCTTCACTTCTCTGAAAGAACCTCGGTTCCTTACTCCCCACAGAACCTGGAGTGAACCCCCCAACAACCTGCCGACCTTCAGAACACTCAGACAGGGTAACATTAATGAGGGCTGCAGGTTTTCTGGAGGTGTGATCATCTCTGAACCCCCTGCTGATGCTGATATTACTCCCCCCCACACCCCCCCCTACACGCTGCGCACTGAAGAAGTATTTCAAGTCACACTTTGTTTCCAAGTGGTGGTTAAGGAGGTTGTCAGCAGTGTAATTAAACACCGTTAAAAAAAACCAACTCGGTGCGAATGAACGCGCCGCGGGCGGGATCCGTGTAAACGCCATGCTAACATGCTAATCAGCCGCACGCGCGAATCAGACACCTTTGAGAAACGTCGGCAAACTTCTCTTTTAAAAGTGTTAAGTGTGTTTTAGAAGAAACGTTGACGGTGGAAATGAAATGAAGTCGACTTTCTTATCAAATATTGAAACACAGTAAGGTCATGAAGCACGCTGAGGTCATGTTGGAGATCCACGTTCTCACCAGATCAGTGTGGGTATCCTCCCACAGGCCAAAGACATGGATTTAAGGTGAAATGGCTGCTCTAAATTGCCCAAATGTATAGTGTGTGTGTGAGCCCAGCGATAGTTGGCGTCCTGCCCTGGGTGTGCCCAGTGCCCGAAACGTTCTCCCCTGGATAGGCATGGGGAACACGTGATATGGACATGGTGGTGGTGTGTGTGTGTGAGCTGGTACGGTGGATCAGACACAGTTGTTGTTCAATTGTTGAACTTGGGAGGCTTATTTAATCCAGTCGCCACATCAGCATCATGCAATTTAGACAACTGTGTCCACATGCCCATCCAGAGGAGAACATTTCAGGCGCTGGGCAGATACACCCAGGACAGGGTGCCAATCTATCACTGGGGACACACTCACTCAAATATAATATATATGCACATACTGTATGTTTTTGGACTGTGGAAGGAACCCACAGGCCAAAAACATGGATTCAAGGTAAACTGGCTGCTCTAAATTGCCCCTATGTATAGTGTGTGTGTGTGTGCGTGCCTAGCGATAGTTGGCGCCCTGTCCTGGGTGTATCTGCCCGAAACATTCTCCCCTGGATAGGCATCGAGAACATGTGATATGGACATGGTGGTGGTGTGTGTGCGTGTGTGCTGGTACAATGGATCAGACACAGCAGTGCTGCTGGATAGAGGACAGAACACCAATCAGAACATCCACTTGTACCATCATCCACCCCCTTATAACACCTGCTGCTCTGTCCATGGTCCTGATCTTCTGAGAACAGAGAATGTAGAGAACCAGATGAACTACAGAATGTTACTGTAGAACTACAAAGTCCATCTATATTAGTGAAGAAACCCTCAGCTGTAGCTAATAAAACGGCCGGTGAGTCTATAAACACACGCAGACGATCGGAACTTCAAATAATCACGGATTGGAAAAGTCACGTCTCCTAATTAGTCCTTAAATAAATCGGATTTTAATCTTTATTATTAGAATATTTTGCCTCCGTAATAAATTATAAACCTAATTATCCGTGTTCCAGATGAATTAAGCTAATTGTGATGAGCGCCGATATCATAATGACATCAAGTATGGAACATTACATCCAAAGTCCCCCGTTTAAATAGTTTAATGTCTGTTTTCTTTATAGTTATTAATCTGTGCTAATTATCATCTGGGTCTGGAAAGCCCAGTGTGTTTCAACAGCACAGCGTAACGATGACATCACAGCAGGACACACCCAAATCTGTTACACACCTCCAATACACACTGTATGAATGATGCTTACACACAGTCCTCCACACGGAAGCCATCAGTGGAGAACATACACACACACACACCCAGGGTGGTCTTGTATAGGGGACCCAGGGAGCAATAGGGGTTAGGTGCCTTGTCCAAGGCCACTTCAGCCATGGTACTTGGTGGGAACCAGAGACCTTCAGGTCACAAAGCTGGTTCCTTAACCACGTTTTTCTTTCTGAACCCCTAAACAACAACCCGAATGACGGTAACGCAAAATATCTCTGCTGTTTGTTTGCATTTAAAAGAAAAACACCTTGTGAGGACCGAGATTAGGGTTCAAAGCGACTTACAAGAATTCCATCTTGGTTGGGGTCAGAACACAGGGGTGATACAGCACCCAGGAGCAATGAGGGTTAAGGGCCTTGCTCAAGGACCCACATTGGTATTTTCAGTGGACCTGGGATTTGAACCCCCAACCTTCAGATTGATAGCCCAAAGCCATGACCACTCAGCTACCACACCCACGCAGCTAACCATGCACACTGTGAGATACACGCACAAAGAAAGAACGTAAAATAAACAATATGCATCCAACTGCTAACAGTTTGGGAAAGGCCCTTGTGTGGAGAATACTGTATCTGTTACCCCTGTACACAAAGCCAGCTCCATAATGACATTGTTGGAGGTGTTGGAGTTTGGTGTTGAACTCTAATCTGCATCAACTAGAACACGGATTAAACAGCAGTTTTCTCAGCCGACCTGTCGCTCTGTAGCTGGATGATTCCGGGTTCCCGGCAGCCGTTCGGTGGGATATTTATATCAAATATTCATAAATAAGGGCGGCATGGTGGCTTGGTGGTTAGCATGTTCTCCTCTCAGCGCTCGGGGATTCCCACTTCGAATCCCCATCTGGGTGGAGTTTCCATGTTCTCCGTTCTTCCGTGTCTGTGTGGGTTTCCTCCGGGTTCTCCGGTTTCCTCCCACAGTCCAAAAACATGGATGAAGTCAATTGAGTTCTCCAAATTGCCCCATATAGAGTGTGAGTGTGTGAGTGAGTGGGGGGGGGGGGGGGGGGGGGGGGGGGGGGGGGGGGGGGGGGGGGGGGGGGGGGGGGGGGGGGGGGGGGGGGGGGGGGGGGGGGGGGGGGGGGGGGGGGGCCCTCAGACAGAAGATCGATTCGTTTAGAGCTCAACGTGGTCGTCATGTCCGAGCGTTCCGTAACACGCAGCGGAGTGCAGACGGCTAACGGGAGGCATGTCAACAGCATCGTTAAAACATCACCGAGTAACAACACAACCAATAAATAATAAAGAAAATCAGAACAGGACGCAATATACATAAAATAATAAAATCTTTCCTCTGGACAGGCTTTCCATGAGATTTTGAAGGGTTCTGGTTTTGTCTGTTGGTTCAGAAAAGCATTGTGAGGTCAGGCACTGATGGAAGATCAGAGAACCTGGATTATAATCTGATCTAATTCATTTCAAGGATTTTTAAAGGGTTTGAATTTGTCTTCTCATTATCTTCCACTTAATCGTCTAAAAGGGTTGCAGGGGGTTCCATCAATATCCAGGGGAGAACGTTTCAGGTGCTGGGCAGATACACACAGAACAGGGTGACGATCCCTCACTGGGCACCCTCTCACTCACACAGACACACAAAATATATATGGGGCAATGCAGAGCAGCCAATCACCTTAAATCCATGTTTTTGGACTGAGGGAGGAAACCAGAGAACCGGGAAGGAAACTACACAGGGAGAACACTCCAACCATATTGGGATTCAAATCTTGATCCCCAGCGATGAGATGTGGATGTGCTACCACTGTGTGTGTGTGTGTGTGTGTGTGTGTGTGTATATGTGTTTCGATATGTCTATCCAGGGGAGAACTTTTTGGACACCAATCCATCGCTGGGCATACACACTTACACAGACACAATATAGGGGCAATCTAGAGCAGCCAATTTACCTTGAATCCATGCTTTATAATTGTGGGAGGAAACCAGAGAACTCAGAAGGAAATTCATGTGGACACGGGGAGAATGTGCTACCACTGTGTGTGTGTGTGTGTGGTCCTATATGTCCATCCAGGGGAGGACGTTTTGGACGCCAATCCATCACTGGGCATACACACTTATACATACACTATATGGGGCAAATAGGATAGGGTTGATCAAGAGCAGCCAATTTACCTTGAATGCATGCTTTTTGGTTGTGGGAGGAAACCAGAGAACAGAAGAAGGAAATTCATGTGGACACGGGGAGAATGTGTGTGTGTGTGTGTGTGTGCTCCTATATGTCCATCCAGGAGAGGACGTTTGACACCAGTCCATCGCTGGGCATACCCACTTACACAGACACTAGATAGGGGCAATCTAGAGCAGCCAATTTTCCTTGAATCCATGATTTTGGACTGTGGAAGAAAACTAGAAAACCAGAAGACTCACACAGACACAGGGAGAACACGGAACCTGGATCCCCGGCGCGGAGAGGCTAACATGAAAACCACTACGCCGGCGTGCCGTATTTGGGGTTTGTTTCCATCAGAACTCAGATCTGCGTTTAGAACAGAGCACCTTTAGAACCCAGTGCAGAACATCGAGCGATTCTGTAACCGCTGTGAACCCATAAGCCAATAAACAAAATGTAAATGAATAAAGAACGCAGTCGTGATGGAATACAGCATAGAACCTCGGGATGCTTTTCTCGCGCACTCGGTGCGAGTTCACGGCACGCTGAAGAGCCTGACGGCAGCACTCGAGAAATGAAGAGCATCAACGTGAAGAGCTGAACATCACAACAGCATTAACGACATGACGCCGCAATATATACATCACACGAAGCTTTCAGCCTGACAGCCAAGCGGGAGGAACCCATACATCACTCACCCGCAAAACGCTGATCTCGGGAAATCTCACCGCGTGAGCGCAAACCCAACAACAGATTGCCCCGTTGATTTCACTCATTCAGGATTTTTCAGGTGTGCAGAACCAAACCCTGCACCAAGCAGCGAGACGCTCTGCTAGGGTCGCGGAGGGGTTCCCCATGCCCATCCATGGGGGAACATTTCGGGCGCTGGGCTGATACACCCAGGACAGGACGCAAATCTATCACAGGACACACAAACACGCTCTATATGAGGCAATTTGGGGAATTCAACTGACCTTGATCCATGTTTTTGGACTGTGGGAGGAAACTGGAGAACCCTGAGGAAACCCACATAGACACAAGGAGAACATGGAAACTCCACCCAGATTGGGATTCGAACCGGGATACCCTAGCGCTGAGAGGAGAACATGCCAACCACTAGGCCACCGTGCCGCATTATATATATATATATATATATATATATATATATATATATATATATACACACACACACACACACACACCACACACATGCACACTGTATACAAATCCATCCATCCATTACCCTCCACTTTATCCTATATTAGGGTCACATGCCCATCCACAGGAGAACATCTCGGGCGCTGGGCAGATACACCCAGGACAGGGGGGAAATCTTCCACTGGACAAACACTCACTCACACACACTCTATATGGGGCAATTAGGAGAATTCAACTAACCTTGATCCATGTTTTTTGGACTGTGGGAGGAAACCGGAGAACCCGGAGGAAATCCACGTGGACACGGGGAGAACGGAGAACATGGAACTACACCCAGATTGAGATTCTATATACATGTATATGTGTATATATATATATATATATATATATATATATATATATATATATATATATATATATATATATATATATATATATATAAAATGTCACTTCGATCCATGATCCATGCATTATGACGAGCTGTCCCTCTGTACACACACACACACACACACACACACACACACACACACAAAAAGCACCTCCAAGACAACACCAATTTGCCCGACAAGTGATTCCCCCAAACAGCCAAGCTCATCTATCTTTAGGTAATAAAAGCAACGGTAATTTCACCATCCGTCCATCCCTCCACCCATCTGCCCAGCAGCGCACCATCCCTCCCCGAGTAAAGCAGGCTAATCCGATCACCCCGGCCGAGGGTCGATACTCACAGAGCTTTTATCAGCCTGGCTGGAGACTCCATGGCCGCCGCTCGCTAATGGCTTCATAATGAAGGCGCGGGAGCGCGGCGAAATATTACCATCCTGCTCGCTATGCCCCTTCCTTTGCTCGCCCTCGCGTCGGTAAGGGAGGCGTGGAGAACCTGCGGGATGCTCCAGCGCTCAGGCGGCACCCATTCCGCGCCTATCCATTCGGGATGCGAGCGCAGGACGGAGCGAAGGCGGCGAGGGATGAGAGTGCGGCCGAGGCGGCCACGGCGATGGAGGTAATTAGCCGAATGCGCTCCACCAATCAGGGGATGGAGAAGGAGGGTGCGAGAGGGAGGAAGAGAGAGGAAAAAAAAAAACCTGAAGAAAAATGGCTGACAGCACTTTCACACTCACTCGCTTGCTCCCTCCCTCACTCTCTCTCTCTCTCTCCTGCACTCTCGCTCACAGCTGCATTTACGCACCATCAGGTCAGGTGACAGACAGACGGATGGACGGCCTCGAGCATCCAGGTCGTCTTTGTTTAACGCTCCGACCAAAACACAGTGATGACGGGGTCGGTGTGTGGGGAATATGTGTGTGTGTGTGTGTGTGTGTGTTTAGAGAAACGTGGAGGAGGAGGTTCCCATTCCGAAGCCCCCTCCTCCACCTCCTCCTCCTCTCGGCTCAGTGATGCTCAGAGTTGCCGCCGCCGCCGCTTCATACGTCAGCGATGGAATAAAAGGAGGAAACGGTGAAGACGGCGAGCCGCGGAGACGGAGGAACAAATTCGGGAAGAAAGAGAGCTACGTATGCGAGAGATGAACCAAGAGAGAGACGCGAGAGATGAACACGCTTAGCCCTGCGAGAGTAATGTCATTATCACGCCTCCCGCCACACACCAAGGCTGCAGGCTGTTGGCATGGCAACCACTGAGGACAGCCATTTCCTGGATGGATTGGATGCAGAGAGAGCGAGAGGCGGGGGGGGGGGGGGTAGAAAGTAAAATATCAGAGACATAACCAAAAAAAACCCTAATAAAAACATTAAGAGAAATCTGAGGTTTAGAGTGAAAAAATATATAAATAATTAAAAAAAAAAAAACAACACGAAGGAAAAGAAAAGGACGGGAGGGAGGGGTAGGTGTAGAAGACAAATGATACCTCACACACACACACACACAGTCACACAAGAAAGACCTTCATTCATTTGATAGAGACCCAAATCTTAACCATAAATATCACAACCTCAAATTCATCAAGAACCAGACCCAGAACATGATTCCACTCTAAAACTAAACCGTGTGAGGACCGGCTTGCAGTCCCCACAAATACATGAGGTCGCAACAGTGTAAGTGTGTACAGATTTGATCCCAATAATGTTATACATATCTGTACACACACAGTGAGAGAGAGAGAGAGAGAGAGAGAGAGAGAGAGACACAGACAAAGACAGTGATACACATATATACACACACACACACAGAGCGAGAGAGAGAAAGCGAGAGAGAGAAAGACACACACACAGACACGCGCACACACAGACACACACACACACACACAGAGACAGTGATACACATACACACACACACACACACACACACACACACACACACAGACAGTGATACACATACACACACACAGAAAGACAGAGAGGGACACACATACAGACAGTCATACACATATATATACACACATACACACACACACACACACACAATCACACACAATCACACACAGAGAAATACACACATATAGAGACAGAAAGACAATTGAAATTGAGAGAGTGAAAGCCAGAAACACACACACACAGCATCACAAGAGCTTCCAAACTTAAACATACATTAATTTAAAGTGTCTGATTTGAATCAGGGTGTTAATGAGACCTGAATCCAGCTGTGTGTCTCCATCACATCTGTTACTGCAGTTACTATAACATTTCATATAACAATAATATAATAATAATAACAATAATAATAAAATAGGCCCAGCGATAGATTGCCCCCCTGTCCTGGGTGTATCTGCCTAGCGCCCGAAACGTTCTCCCCTGGATGGGCATGGGGAACCCCCCCCCCACGACCCTAAATAGAGGATAAAGCGAAAGATAATAAATGAATGAATGAATGAATAATATAATAGGGTGGCACGGTGGTTTAGTGGTTAGCAATTTGGCCTCACAGCACTAGGGATTCCCAGTTCGAATACCCATCTGGGTGGAGTTTCCATGTTCTCCCCGTGTCCGCCTTGGTTTCCTCCGGGTTCTCCGGTTTCCTCCCACAGTCCAAAAACATGCATCAAGGTCAATTGAGCTCTCCAAATTGCCCCATGTAGAGTGTGTGTTTGTGTGTGTGAGTGAGTGGGTGCCAGTGATAGATTGGCGCCCTGTCCTGGGTGTATCTGCCCAGCACTCCAAACGTTCTCCCCTGGATGGGCATTGGGAACCCCCCCGCGACCCTAGTAGAGGATAAAGCAGAAGATAATGGATGAATAATATAATAATAATATAAAAATAATAATATAATAATAATAATATAAAAATAATAACACCATCACCTCACCCGTCAGTCGGCACGCACGAACACAGAGCCGCCTCCACCCACAGGACCCTCCAACTCTCTCCTGATTGAATCCCCTCCTCCCCTGAGCCCAACACACACACACGCCGCGTCCCGATCCCTTCCTCCATCATTAGTGACCTCCCTCACTCTGTCACCCTCCGCTCATCAATCACTGCATCAGATATTCTCATTTGTTTAGCGAACGCTGCTTCAATTATCCTCGGCATGCGCTCTTCCTCCGGGCTACCCCCCCCCCCCCCACACACACACACACACACACACACACACATTTCCCCCGTGAGTGTGTGTTTCCTGCAGGAGGGGCCCGGATCAGGGGCCTGACACCCGACATGACAACACGCTTTTAAAGGAACAAAGAGGACAGGATAATAAAGTGATTGCTGTAAAAACGTCTCATTAAGGCGAGATCAATCAGAGCAGGTTCCGCAAGACACGCCGCACATCCACCACCTGAGACAGACGAGACATCTTTATGTGGGAACCACCATCCAACCCATAAGCACGGGGTGCAAGGGCAGGGTCCGTGTGCAGTCTGCAAATATCCTCACATCCTCTTTTGGACGTAACCTTTTCCTATAGGAAATAGGAACCTCCTATCCTCCCTCAGATTGAACCTTGTCCTCTCTTATATAGGACCCCCCATCCTCACCCAGATGAAACTTGTCCTTCTTTAAATAGCAACCCCCCCCCCATCCTCCCCCAGATGGAACCTCCTTATCCTCTCTCAGATGGAACCTTGTCCTCCCTTAAATAGGAACCCCCTTATCCTCCCTCAGATGGAACCTCGTCCTCCCATATATAAAGACATCCCTCATCCTCCCTCAGATGGAACCCCCTTATCCTCCCTCAGTTGGACTTCGTCCTCCCATATATAAAGACATCCCTCATCCTCCCTCAGATGGAACCCCCTTATCCTCCCTCAGATGGAACCTTGTCCTCTCTTAAAAAGGAGCCCCCCTATTCTCCCTCAGATGGAACCCTCTTATCCTCCCATATATAAAGAAACCCCGATCCTCCCTCAGATGAAACCTTGTCCTCCCTTAAATAGGACCCCCCCCCAATCCTCCTTCAAATGTAACCTCCTATCCTCCCTCAGATGAAACCCCCTTGATCTCCCTTAAACAGAACCTCCCCCCCCCATCTCAGATAGGAACCCCTATTTGTCCTATTTCGGATAGGAACCCCTTACCCCAAATAATTTTAACGTCCTGAACGTTTTCATCGCTTCTGATCCGTCTCTGAAATTAGAACCGAGAGAAGATGCTCAGAACTGAAAAGCAGGCGTCTTTAGTTCCAGCAGTGTAAACACAGGGGGTAAAGAGAGGGTACTAGCTGTGTGTGTATGTGTGGGGGTGGAGGTGTGGGGGGGGGTCTATTGCCTCCATAACACAAAAACCTCCTGGATTTCTGGCTGTGGTTCAATTTCTGGTGATTATTTATAGAGAAGCAGAACGCGCGCTTGACAGAACGCAATAACAATGTCATGATTATCTTTATTAGCCGCCATAAGTGCCTGAATATTATCTTCCCCTGAAATACGGCGTTGTGTGTGTGTAGCATCTGCTGTGGGTTAGCAGACACTAGATAGCCGTTTAAAAAGCTTCGTCTTGGCTCCTCTCTGCACAATGGGAATACACTACTACAGTGACATCACCGCCGATGATGTAATGGTTGACGAATGGAGGCGCCGCGTGCCGTGGGGGTGCATCCGGCTACATTATGTCACCACGACGACGGGGTCGTGTCCGGGGACAGCCTACTATTACCCAGAAGGCTCTCCAGGAACCACTAGCGCCAGACAATAAACCTGCAGGAGAAGCTCCACATTCAGAGGTGATTCATTTTGCGCGGCTTCTTGACATTTTTATGACGGAACCATTACAGTAATCTAATAAAGCCCATTATCTCCAGTGGGATTGTTGTTCGGTGAGAGGGGGAGGGGGCCTCGGGCTGGTCACATGACCAAGGAGGTAAAAGTTCTCATTGCAGGGTGGAAATAAAAAAAAAAAGATGGAGACAGAACAGCAGAACATAAAAGAAATGACAAGGTTCTCTGGGAAATAAATATTTTATAGTTTATAGTTCAGGCTTACTGTGGTTCAGTCAGTCAGCTGGTAAATTATCCCAGACGGAACCCCCAGCATCCTCCCTCAGACAAGAACACCAAGCATCCTCCCTCAGATAGGAACCCTCCTTCCCAAACATCCTCCCTCAGATGGAACCTCCAGCATCATTCTTCAAATAGGAATCCCCAGCATCGCCCCTCGGACAGAACCCCCAGCAACCCCTGTCAGATAGAACCCTCAGCATCCTCCCTCCGATGGATCCCCCAGCATCGTCCCTCACACGGAACTCCCAGCATCCCCTGTCAGATAGAACCCCCAGCATCCTCCTTCAGATAGGAACCCCAACACCCTTCCTCTAGATGGAACCTCCCAGCATGCTCCCTTAGATAGAAACCCATAGCATCCTCCTTTAGATAGGCTCCCCCAGCATTCTCCCTCAGATGGAACCCCCAAAGTCCTCCCTCAGACGGAACTCCAAAAAAATCCTCCCTCAGACAGAACCCCCAGCATAGTCACTCAGAAACCCAACTTCCTTCCTTTAGATGGAACCCCCCCTCCCAGCATCCTCCCTCAGATAGAACCCTCAGCATCCTCCTTTAGATAGATGGGTTCTTCTACTCGAGTGGAACACCATCACTTCTCAACTCAATTAGAGTTACATTAAAAAAAAAAAAAAAACAAAGAACTAAAACATAGAATTCCAGAGCTGGAGCTGATCCACTCAAACGCATCGTTTTCACGATTAATTAAGCGGCGTGAAAAAGAACGTAAAACAAGCCATTAGTCTGTCGGTGATAAAAAGCCGAATGCCTTCTGTTTGCACTGATTTCCATCCTGCAGTAAGCCTCAGCCTCATTCATTAACACTCGGCATCAAGAGTTCCACATCTGGGTGCCGGAACAACAGGAACCAAACGGCCTCCATCATCCATGAACCATAAGCAGGAGGGCGAGTTCTCGCTGGTGCAGGATGGGAAACTCGTTCACCTCCATGTTCGGTTACACTGAGGATTAATGAGTCTAACACAGACTGAGGTTAACGAGATGCCGCAGCTCATTAATGAAGCCTGATCAATAAACAGAGTTCCCTTTAATTCTGATTATGGATTTCTGAGTAAACGAATAATGAAAAGTTATAACACAGATTTACATTCACACTGTGTTTTGAACTGCACACACACACCTGTATCCATACCCATCCATCTATATATCCTTCCATTAATATATCCATCTACATATCCTTTCTTCCATATATATATATAT
>JAFMOD010000602.1:603173-687892 GCA_019802435.1 Corydoras maculifer | reverse complement strand
TTTCATTCCACTTCACAATTGTATACCACTTTGTGTTGGTCTTTCACATTAAATTCCAGTGAAATATATTTATGTTTGTGGTTGTAATGTGACAAAATATGGCAAAGTTCAAGGGGTATGAATACTTTTGCAACCCACTGTGTATATATATATATATATATATATATATATATATATATATATATATATATATATATATATATATATATATATATATATATATATACACACACACACACACACACACACAAACACACACACATACCTACATCCATCCAGTAAAATCCATCTATATATTCTTCCTTCCATATATATATATACACACACATACACATCCATCCATTGATGTATCCATCTATATATCCATCCATCTCTATATCTACCCAACAATTCATACCCATCTATCTATAGATATGGAGAGCTGATGCGCTGATCATGGAGTTTAATTAAAGCACCTTACGGCTCCGTCTGATGACCGTGTGTGTTTATAAGCGGGTATGACATGCTGCGAAGAAACGGCTTATCAACACGCCAAAGGACTGCTGAGACGGTGGACACGGCACGTCTACATGTAGATGCACTGTAAATGCACTGTAAACGCCTGTGTGTGTGTGGGGGGGGGGGGGCATGTTCATGTCTGCACTAAATCTGCTCCTGTGGTCTGAACTCTGTCTCCGTTGCTCATGCCCTTCGACCCCGTGTCAGGATTTCTTTATTAGCTGATTTTTTATTCACTGTTATTTCAGCTGTGTGAGTCCCTTCCTCTGCAGCATGAACTAAGGTATGGAACCCAGAATTCAGACGGTGGGGTGACGTGTGATCAGTTGAACTTTGATGCTGAGGTCGTGTCCCCTCACGCTGCAGCCTTTCATCCGGAATAATCCGCCCTCGTAGAAAATCAATGCGTCCCGGACGGCCCGTCAAACGTTCAGTTTCGGTCCCTCAGGTGACAAAACGGGAACGAGACGGAATCGAGCGCGCCGGTTTTACTTCTCTTATACTCACCGAACAGAGAAAACGCTAACGCAAGAGCGAGATGCCGGGACAGAGACGCCGGGACAAAGGTACAGACGCAGTCAATAATTCATAAAGCAGAGATTATATGATTCCTTTTGTCTGTCTGTCTCACTTTCACTCCCTCTTTGTCACACACACACACACACACACACACACACACACACACACACACACAGCATCCCCACTGAAATGACAGATTGGAATGGAAGCTGACCTTCTCTGATCCCTGCAACTACAAGCGCATAACGAACATCATGAAAGAGGGCGAGGGCGTCGCCATACGGGTTTGATGTCAGCATTGCGGGGGAGGACATGCTGATTTTTGGAGGAATCCATGCAGATCACATGGTCTATTGAATAAATACTCTCATTCTATACACACGTACAGTAAACCAGCTCATCTGATGTGCTGAGGGTTCAAAATACTTTACCAACGATTTACATTCCAAAACTCATGTCCATGTTCCCCCCCCATGTCCCTGGTACTCCAGCGTCCTCCCACAGTTCGAAAACAGGCCCCTATACCTTGCCCCTATACAATTTGTGTGTGCCCAGTGATCGACTGGTGCCCTGTCCTTGGTGTATCCGCCCAGCGCCGGGAACAACCCCCCACCCGCCAAACCAAGCCGAGGATTAGGTGGAGGATAATGAGATGTTCTGTAAATGCACCCAGATGAAGACATTTCGTCCATAATGGAAATTAAAACTGGAAAGAATCCATAGACCTCAAAGACGAGTGCAGACTGAGGAACATGAGGTGTGTGTGTGTGTGTGTGTGTGTGAGAGAGACTTTAAACCTCTTAAAGCAGGGCTTTTGTGCCCACAGTACAGCTACAGCACCAGTCACCAAAACCAGCTCTAAAAATAGAACCTACTCTTCACAAGAACACCTGACAAGTCTTTTTCAGTCCCTCTCACTTTTTTACACACACACACACACACACACACTGGGGCAGCATCCCCACGGCCACCAATTCTGCAGAGCCGAAACCCGTTCCTGCAGTAATTAGAATCAGTAAAAAGAAAAGAAGACAGTAAACCCATCAGCAAATTTAAAGGCACACACACACACTCACACGGGCGTCATCGCTGCAGGAGACCTGTACCCAGCTCTGAATCTTTATCGGGCTCCTTGCTGAAAACGAGCCGCTGTTTGTCGAGGCTGCGATGAGCCAGAGATGCACCAGGTGCCGTGCTCAAATCTGATTGGTCGTTATAGTTAGCAGGCAGCCAGATGTGCAGGATTAGATTTGGAAGGTTACCACCACGTCCACATCGGCTGTGCTGCTCCGGAACCTTCATATGTCTGTGTTTCACACTCAGGTTCTACATTAAGTCATCTGAAGAACCTGCATCACAGATTATCACATTCTAACATGTCCCTGCGGGGGTCCGGCAGGAGCAACACGGGCCCTCAAGGGCCTAGCTTTGTACTCTGGGTAATAGTTATGCAGGAATAGCAAAGGGCCTTCCCCAAACTGTTTCCACAAAGGTAAAAGCACCAAACTCAACAAAAGCCCTCAATGTATAATCTGTACAAAAAAAAAAAACCCACTGAACCTCAGTCCTCACAAAGACACCACCAGGGAGTTTTTCCTTGCCTCGGTCACTACCATTTGCGGTGTGAGTTTCCTATACAAATTCCCACCGTTGCCAACATCACCATGGAATTTGCCATCCTTTGCCACTCTAAGAAGCGCCTCAAGGTCCTTTATATCAGCGATGCCGAGTAAGTCATCAACCGCACACCCCACAGTTTGATTTAGTTCCAGGCGTCACGTGCGGTAAACCAATCAGTGTGTCCGTTGCCATTCCCTTTAAGAGCCAGGTGCGCTTTGACTTTGGCGGATTGCTATTTTAATGGCACAGGTCGACCGAGTACACGCAAACTAACGTCTTTGATTCGGGTTCCAAAGATGATCACTGAGCTCTGTAAACAGGACCCATCAAACCCTCTACTAGGGTCACGGGGTGCTTCCCCATGCCCATCCAGGGGAGAACGTTTTGGGCACTGGGCAGATACATCCAGGACAGGGCGCCAAACCATCGCTGGACACACACTCACTCACACAGACACACACTATATGGGGCAACTTGGAAAATTCAATTGACCTTAATCCATGTTTTTGGACAGTGGGAGGAAACAGGAGAACCTGGAGGAAAATCCACAGGACACAGGGAGAACATGGAAACTCCACCCAGATTGGGATTTGAACCGGGAATCCCTAGCGCCGAGAGGAGAACATGCAAACCACTAAGCCGCCGTGCCGCCCACTGGAAGCAGACAATCCAACTCAAAATCTTCCTGCTTAGCTTGGGGTAAGCTTAATGCTTAGCTTAGCGTCCGATCTGAGGAGTAGCTACTCCCAAATATTAATAGTGAACCACGTCCCGAATTACAACAGATGACAGGGAACTGATTCTTTACTCCAGATTCCTGTGATTCGTCAGTTTCCAGACTCATCCGTATACATCTGTGAAGGTGTAGCGGCATAACGCACATTCGTATTTCCATCCAATGAACATCCCCGCACATCGACGAGCCGGGATCAGGTCGTACTGCGCACCCCGCACCACGATCACATGACCACAGAGAACGAGCACAGGTGCAAAGACATTCGCACAGACGACACAAAGGCATGGAATCGGTACAGTACCTGAGGTTTAACGCATTCCTGAGGAGGAGCCAGAGCGAGACGGAGCCGACGAGAGAGAGGGAGGGAGAGAGGGAGAGAGAGAGAGAGAGAGAGAGAGAGAGAGAGAAAGAGAGCGCATTATTCAGCACAGACATACACAGAGCTCAGCTGCCCAAAGCACTTTGCAAGTCATAGTACAGCGGAAGCCGAGAAACACACTCTACAAAAAGATCTATCAGGGCTGTGTGTGGAGAGACGACACACATACACACACACACACACACAACACACACGACACACAACACACACACAGACACACACAACACAACACAACACACCACACACACACACACAAGCGAAAGCACGACACAAAAACACAGGAACCGCATACAGAGCTGAAAGTCCATTACCCATAATAGTAAAAATAAAAGGAGCCCGCCTCGAATCACCGCTGAGGCTGCTCGCTGTCCGGAGACGCCGAACAATTAACACAATTGATTGGCTCACGCAGACAGAGAGCGTGGAGGCGCCCGCGGCAAAGTTTACACAGAGGCTCTGAGTGAGCCGGCAGCGACACACTCCAACACTCTCGGATCGGGCTCCGTCCCCAGACACCGGCGTTCGGCCGATTTGGACTGAAATGTACGTCATCCTGATACCTGATCTGACGAATCAGGTAATGGCCGAAGCTGCGCTCTGATGCTCCAAACGGGTGAGCAACCCATCCCTCATGATGGAGATAGATATGATCACCCCCCCATTATCCCCATGGACAGGATGGAGCTTAGTGGTAGAGTGCATGGTCCACGGTTCAATCCCCAGCATCTCCATCCAGAGGGTTTGGGATGAACCCTTATTTGGGTGTGGTAGTTTTATGGTTGGGGGTTTGGGCTATTAATCGTAAGGTTGGGGGTTGGGGGTCATTTGAGGTTACCAAGGCCCTGAACCCTCGTTACTTCAGAAAGCTGTACGGTGTGGTAGCTCAGTGGTCACGGTGTTGGACTACCAATCTGATTCGGGATTGGCCAGTGGCAAGATCTTTAACCCTTATCCTGCAGTGGGGGCTGTATCGTAAATACCCCTGTACTCTGATCCACATTATCAATTTGGGATCCATGTCGTCTGTAATTCTAATGGTGAAGTATCCCACCCTGTTGGATGAGGTCAGAGCACAGGAGTGTTTGATACAACCCTTATCCTGCAGGGGGGGCCCAAATCTTCAGATTGGTAGTCCAACATGGACTACATACAATGGACTACATTGTTGGTACATTGGTACATCCAACAGATTGGTAGTCCAACCAGGATCACAGAGGTTCCACACCCCTCCACCAGCAAAACGAGTCAAAGGTCGTCCTACACGGAGGTCCTACCAACTCGTCCTCTACAGTTGGTTCCCATGGAGTTAGATTTTTTGAGAACGCTCCATTAAGCACATGTTTCCCACAGATTAATGTAAAAAGCAGGCGTTGTTTGGGTCAACGCCGCCGGGAGTCGTGAGAAAGTTGGCGTCCTCTTTCCCGAAGCCGGCTCGAGGCTACAGCAGTGTGACGCGAGGCTGCGATGGGCTACGTGTTTGTTTGCGAGAAAAGAATTCCCAGATAATTTGGAAGAACACTGCTCCTGTCCCGCGGGAATGAAGGGAATGTAAGGAATGATAGGAGGGGGGGTGGAACATTCCACGGCAGGAAACCCACTGAAGAACCTCCAAGCAACACACTGATTAAAGGAACCGAAACAGTTAGAGGGTAATTATCGCTGCGTTAGTGAGATCCAACGAGGCGACCCCGCGACTCGGGACGGCGTCGGCCGAAATCCAGCGGGGCGATGTGATTAAATAAAGCCGTTTGAAGACTGAGTGTCGGGGGCCTGCAGATCCAGGTTTGGAGAGGGGGATGAAAGGAACCTGCTGTCAAGTGCCGGCCACCTACGGTTGATTCAGGAACGCGAGGGCAGATTGGGTTTCGGTGTCTGTTCCGCGCTGAGCTTAAGACATTTACAACACGGACACGGGAGTGTGCTGGAAGACCGACATGGACGAGCTGCCAACGGCTTAGTGGGCTTTAGGAGCTGAAGCCGAGGCTTCAGACAGAGGACACAACGGAGACACGAAGAACCAGAGAGGAGGACGAAAGGAACGCCTAGAGAAAGAAGATCTAGAACCAACAAACAGAGAACGAATGAAAAGAAAACACAAGAACATTCAGAACTGACACCAGATCCCAACGTACAACAAACATCACATCAAACCTGAGACAGAAACAAAGAATAAAGCTGCAAATATGAAAGAACAAAAACAGAGTGAGGAGTTCACAGGAGCAACGACAACCAGCCCAGAATAACACTACAGTAATGTGTGTGTGTTTATATAAAAACACACACAACACATACATTTTTGCATGTACACACACATGCACACACACACACCCATCCATCCATCCATCCATCCATCCATCCTTCCATTATCTTTCGCTTTATCCTCTATTAGGGTCGTGGAGGGTTCTCCATCCTCATCCAGGGGAGAACATATCAGGTGCTAGGCAGATACACACAGGACAGGACGCCAATCTATCACTGGATACACACTCACACAAACACACTCTATATGGGGCAATTTGGAGAATTCAATTCACCTGGATCCATGTTTTTGGACTGGAAGTCTGACTATGAGATGGTGTGGATTTAGCGGTGAGGATTTCTATGTAAACATTAACTTCATGCTTTTTCTCTCGAGTCTTTGAACCTTCCTGCTGAGCAGCAGGGTTGATCATCCAGGACTGCGTTCGGGGGGTATGCAGTGCTTTATAAACCAGACTTTAACTCCAAGCACGTCTATACCAAATTCAGGATCAGAACACCGACATGCCATACTAAAACACTAATGACCCCAATTCCACACTACATAAATTATGCAGTACCCGTCAAACGTTTGGACACACCCCCTCTGTTTCCTCCACTTATCATTTATGTATAATTACAGACTGTAGTCCATCTGTGTTCTTTGTTGTTGTTAGTCCCCTGTTGGTTCTCTGTTGGTTCTCTATTGGTCAGGATCACTGAACAGGTAGAATTTGGGTGGTGGATTGTTATTGTCAGTTCTGCAGTGACACTGATGTGGTGAGGGGGGTTTTAGTGCAGCAGTGCTTTACCTCAGTGACACTGCTGGGATAGGAATAATGCACCCACCAAATAACCCCTGCTCTGTGGTGGTACTATTGGGTTTTTGAGCATTAGAACAGAGTAAAGGGGACGTACACAGTATGTACTGTAGAACACAAACAGATGGACTACAGAATGGAATTGGTGAACTACAAAGTCCATCTTTACGAGCATTACGTGGAGTGAAAGGAAGGCGTGTCCAGACTTTTGACAGGTACTGTATGAACTAAAAAAATAAATAACATATATATATATATATATATATATATATATATATATATATATATATATATATATATATATATATATATATATATATATATATATATATACATATATATACATATATATACACAGTCATGGCCAAATGTTTTGAGAATGATACAAATATTTATGTTTACAAAGTCTACTGCTTCAGTTTTTATAATGGCAATTTGCATATACTCGAGAATGTTATAAAGAGTGATCAGCTTAACAGCAATTAATTGCAAAGTCAATATTTTCCTAGAAAATGTGCCTAGAAAAAACTTTATCCCCCAAAACACATTTCAACTTCATTGCAACCCTGCCTTAAAAGGACCAGCTAACATCGTTTCAGTGATTGATCCATTAACACAGGTATGGGTGTTGATGAGGACAGGGCTGGAGATCAATCTGTCATAATTAAGTAAGAATGACACCACTAAACACTTTAAAAGGAGGCTGGTGCTTGGAATCATTGTTTCTCTTTTGTTAACCATGATTATCTCTAAAGAAACACGTGCAGTCATCATTGCACTGCAATCACTGCACAAAAATGGCCTAACAGGGAAGAGTATCGCAGCTAGAAAGATTGCACCTCAGTTAACAATCTATCGCATCATCAAGAACTTTAAGTAGAGAGGTTCCATTGTTGCCAAAAAGGCTCCAGGGCACCCAAGAAAGACCAGCAAGCGCCAGGACCGTCTCTTAAAAGTGTTTCAGCTGCGGGATCAGGCTACCAGCAATGCAGAGCTTGCTCAGGAATGGTAGCAGGCAGGTGTGAGTGCATCTGCACGCACTGTAAGGCGGAGACTCAGGCCTGGTCTCAAGGCCAATCTGCCTAGCGCCCGAAACGTTCTACCCTGGATGGGCGTGGGCATGGGGAACCCCCCCGCGACCCTAATAGAGGATAAAGCGGAAGATATCGAATGAATGAATGAATGAATGAATGAATGATATATATATATATATATATAATAAGTATTCTGTCTCAATGCTTGGTTTATGACCTACATACTTTACATTTAATAAAATATATAAAATAAAATAAACATTAAAATATTCGGAAGGTTTTCAGCTTTAAGTTTTTTTCCTCTTTGGCTTTAAGTTTTTAATATGTAATTATAATCCAACGTTAAATATCGTCAGCGTAATCCCTAATTCATTCCTAATCCACTGCCGGATCTTTAAAACGTGGCCCTTCATCCGAGCAGGATGCTATCGGTTCTTGTCCTCGTGCACTCGGTCTATTTATAACCTGAGCAGTATGTAATCAAGCCCGTCAGCGTGCAGCGGTATGTGATTAATCTGCTCATCACGGTTAATGCACTGAACTCAGACGGCACGGAGCTTCAGAGAACCCGGCGATGTACGGAACTCCCCACCCGCGTGACGCCGGCACAGAGCCTCATGCTCAGTCAGAAGTTGCGGTGCACTCACCGTGTGGTATCCGCGGGCTACCGGCGGCTTGCCCGCCTGATAGGGCTCCACTGTGTCGATGATGGTCTGCCGCTCTCCCTTCTGGTTGATCTTGCGGAACCTCCGGCGGGACTGGCGGTGAGTGGCCTGTCGCTGGAAATACTCCTCATTCTCATCCATATAGTCCACCTGCCAACCGAAGAGAGAGACGAATGAGCCCCTCGCTCACCCGCTCTTCCCGTCTCCGCCCCTCCCGTCCCGCTCTCATGCACTGCGTAAAAATAGCAGTGGGTGTGTGAGGCTGTCTGCGAGAGTGTGCGAGTGTCTGTGAGAGTGCACAGGGGGAGACTCGGGCAGCGCGGAGTGAGAATGCACCGCCGCAAATGGACCGCTTTCAGTGCAAACGGAGGTGGAAAGACATTTTGGGATTATGGAACTGACTGAATATATAACTTCTGCTCACCCCGTGTGGTTTATAAGCTCCACCCCAAAAACAGAAAGACAATTACAGATTATACTCCATCTACAGCATACCTTCACTCTCTAACACCCCCCTCCCCCAAAAAAAAGTTTGGCCACGCCCACACACACCTGCACCACCACCACCACATCATCCACTCTACTATAGAACATTCTCTGTATAGTGGATGATCCTCAGGACTGCAGTGACGTTGATGTGGTGGTGGTGGTGTGTGTGTGTGTAGTGCTCCTAGATTATACTCCATCCACAGCATACCTTCACTCTCCAACAGTCACTCTCTAACCCCACCCCCCAAAAAAAAGGGAGCTGAGGTAATTGATGTGAGTGTTTGAGTTTGGACACGCCCACAAACAGCACTACACATATACACCACATGCACCACCACCACCACCGCATCAACATCACTGCAGACCTGAGGATCATCCACTCTACTATAGAACATTTCTGTATAGTGGATGATCCTTAGGACTGCAGTGACGTTGATGTGGTGGTGCATGTGTGTGTAGTGCTGTGTGTGGGCGTGTGCTCAGCTCTCGGGGGGGGGGGGGGGGGGTTAGAGAGTGAAGTAATGCTGTAGGTGGAGTATCACCTAAGGACAGGCCTACACACATACCCCACCAACACCACCACATCAACATCACTGCAATCCTGAGGATCGTCCACTATACAGAGAATGTTCTATAGTAGAGTGGATGATCCTCAGGACTGCAGTGATGTATGTGTGTAGTGCTGTTTGGACGTGTCCAAACTCAAACACTCACAACATTTACCTCAGCGAGTGGGGTGGTTCTTACTTGGAACCTGCAAATACATTTTACCCCGCTGTATAATAGAAGAGGCAGGTGAGAACGTTCCTGTATTGGTTTACTAAACGTATTATTTGGGATGTGGCAAGTGGGATATGGGGGGGGGGGGGCATTAAAAAGGCATCGGAACTAAACCGAAGGCAGCTCCGTTCTTTTATTTATTTTTAGGTCGGAACGTTACCTTATTAGTTTCATGTTCTTCAGTAATGAGGAAGCAACACAGGAACGCTCTGATCGTCCTCTCCAGTGAACATTATAAACCTGCCGACGTCCCGTCTGTTCACGAGTGTTCTCCAATTTATCAATTTTTCATAACAACCCTGTTTAAATACCAAAAAAACCTAACAGATTAGAACCCATCATTACTTACTACCAATATCACCAGAGGGCGCTGCACGGTGGTTAACACGTCTGCCTTTCGGCGCTGGGGATTCGGGTTCGAATCCCGATCTGGGTCAATTTTTCATGTTTTCCCCATGTCTGCGTGGTTTTACAGGTTCAAGGTAAATTGGCTGCGCTAAATTGCCCCTATACAGTGTGTGTGTCTGTGAGCGAGTGTGTCCAGCGATGGATTGGCACCCTGTTCTGGGTGTATCTGCCCAGGCCTGTCCAGGGGTGAACGTTTTGGGCGATACAGGTACCAATCCATCACATGGAACACTCACTCACACAGATACACACACACACTATATAGGGGCAATTTATAACAGTATAATGTTATAAAACTCCACCTAGATCAGGATAAGAACCTAGATCCCCAGCAATGAGATGGATTGGCACCCTGTTCTGGGTGTATCAGCCCAGACGCATCCGGGGAGAAAGTTTCAGGGGATACACCCAGGACAGGGTACCAATCCATCGCTGGGCACACATTCACTCACACACACACACACACACACACACACACTATATAGGAGTAATTTATAACAGTATAATGGAAACTCCAAACAGATCAGGATTCGAACCTGGATCCCCATCACT
Organism: Corydoras maculifer; assembly: GCA_019802435.1. Classification (NCBI taxonomy): domain Eukaryota; kingdom Metazoa; phylum Chordata; class Actinopteri; order Siluriformes; family Callichthyidae; genus Corydoras; species Corydoras maculifer. The sequence continues at coordinate 677,153 of JAFMOD010000602.1, read as the reverse complement.
GAGAGGGGGACATGCTACCCGACCTAAAAATGGATAATAAATTAAGTCTGTGGCTGAAGGAACCCACACAGGTACAGGGGCATCATGGAGACCCCACACAGAGGGACCCTGTCCCACTGGGGAAACAAACCCGGGACGTTCTTACTGTGAGGTGGAGACGCTTACCGCTGCACCACCACACTGCCGGAGGTGTACGAAGTCAATTTTGGGTTCTAATTAAATCCAAATCGCAATAGCATTGGTTCTACGAAGATAAACGAGAACCAACAACCCATCAAGTAGTGAGATTCATCCGAAGTAACTCTCTATATCTCTCTCTCTCACTCTTCCTCTCTCGCTCACTCTCGCTCTCAAATGCAGCCTCCTATTTCACACCCCCTCCGCTTTTGGGATTAAACATCAAATCCCCTGCTACCTTACCAACTGCTGCTATGGCAACGCCGCCGAGCGCCGAGCAGCGGGAATATATTGAGCGTGAGTTAAGTGCAGTGTCCATATCCTGCATGGGATCATAATTACAGAGCTGCAGCAGCAAATAATAACACAGCGCAAACTTTAGCACCGAAACAAATGACGCGGTGGGCCGGGGACGGGCGCGGGCTCAGTACGGCACGGCGTGGGCCGGAGCCACGCTACGCACGCGGCCGGCCACGGGTTCGGACGCTCGCCGTGCGCGTCAGAGGAGCTCAGGAGCACGACTCACCACAATCATTTCGGAGGGCTCCAGCACGATGCACTCACAGCCACGGCGTAAACTCCCAGCAGAGCGCTTCCCGAAACTAGAGAGGGGGGAGAGCAGAGGCATTAGGATGCACGCTGGGGTAAGAAAACCATTAACCCCCATTTGGACTGATCCAGAGTCAGAGGGGTTTAGTGTTTCAGCCTGAAAATGGTTCACATTATGAAAACAATAAACATAGAGCTCAGCCAATCAGCAACTACGGTCTAATTTATTCCATTAGATTATATTATTCATTCATTCATTATCTTCCGCTTTTATCCTCTATTAGGGTCGCGGTGGGGTTCCCCATGCCCATCCCGGGGAGAACGACTCAGACGCTGGGCAGATAGACCCAGGACAGGGCGCCAATCCATCGCTGGGCACACACTCAGACAGACACACTCTATATGGGGCAATTTTTGAGAATTAAATTTTTGAGAATTCAATGGACTTGATCCATGTTTTTGGACTGTGGGAGGAAAACGGAGAACCTGGAGGAAACCCACGCAGACACGGGGAGAATATGGAAACTCCACCCAGATGGGGATTCGAACCGGAAAATCCCTAGCGCTGAGAGGCGAACGTGCTAAACACTAAGCCACCGTGCCGCCGCTATTATATTATATTATACATATTATATTTACATGACATCATCCATTATTATATCATACTGTATGTCATTCATTTGGGGCCACATGGTGGCGCAGTGTGTCCGCTTCTCAGCATCCTCCTGCAGATTCAAATCCTGATCTGGGTGGAGTTGCCATCATTATCCCTGTGGGTTTGGTACGAGATCGCTGGTTCCCTATCACTATCCAAAAACATGAATTTAAGGTGAATTGGCTGGAAGAAATTGCCCCAATATAGTGTGTGGGCGTTGGGATCCAGGTTTGAATCTCGATCTGGGTGGAGCTTTGCACGTTTTCCCCGTGTCCATGTGGGTGTCCTCCGTGTTCTCCGGTTTCTTCCCACAGTCCAAACTGTGGATTAAAGGTGAGTTGGCTGCTCTAAATTGCCCCCATATAGTTAGTGTTTGCCTAGTGATAGAGTGATGCTCTGTTTTGGGTGCCTGAAACATTCTCCTCTGGATGGGCATGGGACACTCCACACCCCACCAACCACCACCCCCATCCGCCACAATTCCCCTGAATATAGGATTGGATTTAATTGTTAATTAATGTCTTCATTAAAACATATGAGCGCTGAGATTTGAATCTGATCCACTCATTACAGCAAAACAAACACACATATAATATATAATTATATATAGGGGTGGCACGGTGGCTTAGTGGCTTAGTACTTAGTGGTTAGCATGTTCTCCTCTCAGCGCTAGGGATTCCCGGTTCGAATCCAATTCTGGGTGGAGTTTCCATGCTCTCCCCGTGTCTGCGTGGGTTTCCTCCGGGTTCTCCGGTTTCCTCCCACAGTCCATAAACATGGATCAAGTCAATTGAGTTCTCCAAATTGCCCCATATAGAGTGTGTGTGTGAGTGTCCTGGGTGTATCTGCCCAGCGCCCAGCGTTCGCCAAACGTTCTCACCTGGATGGGCATAGGGAACACCCCCGCGACCCTAATAAAGCGGGAGATAATGAATGAATGAATATAATATATAATAACTCCTACTTAATGAAGGTCCTGACTATAAAGAACAGCATTAAGGACATTAACAGAGTAACAAACAGATGACAGAGTGTAAGTGTAGCACTCTACGTTGGTTTACACATTAACATGGTTGGTAAAAGCAGAAACGAAGTTCAGCATCACTCCACACCCCGCGGTGCACCAGCTGCGGAACATCAGTGTGAATCAGTGAACCTGTGCTGGAGGCGTGGCGTGGAACTAATAGGAGCAATGAGGAAAGGATAGGACTATCTGCTGTGGTTTACTCTCATTTCTGAGCACAGTGGGTGGAGGGAGAGGGTGAACAGGGCATGAACATGCAGCATATACAGAGAGAGTGTGGCACTCTTTTTACTCCACTTATTGTCCACGTCCATTTTTGCAATATCATTCTGTAGTCCATCTGTTTGTCTTCTACAGTAAATACTGTGTACGTCCCCTTTACTCTGTTCTAATGCTCAGAACCCCAATAGTACCACCACAGAGCAGGGTTTTTTGGTGGGTGCATAAGTCCTATCCCATCATCCATCCATCCATCAATCTTCTGCTTGATTCACTATAAGGGCCGCAGGGGGGGGTTCCCCATGCCCATCTATAAGAGCTAAAGGAGAACGTTTTGGGCGCTGGGCAGATACACTCAGGACAGGACGCCAATCTATCGCTGGGCACACACTCACACAAACACACTCTACATGGGGCAATTTGGAGAATTCAATTGACCTTGATCCATGTTTTTAGACTGTGGGAGGAAACCGGAGAAGCCAGAGAAAGCCCACACGGACACGAGAACATGGAAGCTCCACCCAGATTGGGATTCAAGCCAAGAATCCCCAGCACTGAGAGGAGAACATGCTAATCACTAACCTACCGTGCCGCCTCCTATCCCATCATTTATGTAGTAATTTATCCAGTTACTATAAGAGCTAAAGGTGATACTATTCAAAACACACACATACACACACCGCCTTCACATTCCACACACTCCCCTCACACACTCCCTCCAACCCACCCACCCACCCACACACACACAGCAGTGCTGTTCATGATCAAGTATGTAAGATTCCACTTACGCCAAAACGAGAACAGTTCTCCCTCAACATGACGTAGCTCATGAATGGAGTACAGTGCTGCACAGTGGGGTGTGTGAGAGACTCCTCTGAACTTGGAAACGAGGTAGGAACGGCACATTGAGGGTGGAGGAAAGACCCACCAACACCTTACAAAACATGCAGTTGTGGAACCCAATAATACACAGTGCTCCCTGTTCTAACGCAGGACCCGGGGTCTCTGCTGTAAACAGAGAGGTTAGTCTTAATGCTGCCGGGAGAACGTGAACTGCCTCAGCGGCGCTTTCAGTTCACCTCCAACGTGAACAGTGCAGCCGACAGACGCTTTTGTGTTGGGCAGGTTTTGTTCTCACTGCTGTCGATGCACATTCTCTACAGGAATGAGCTGAGCACCAACACTGACACGCTCGTGCAAAAACACTGACACGCTCACGCACAAAAACACTGACACGCTCGCGCAAAAACATTGACAAAATGGAGCAGCGCCACCGACAACACAACACGACTACTGAAGGAGCTCCAAAAACTGAGGTGGTGGAGGTATGGTGGATGTTCTGGGAATAAATTAAAAAGTTTCATGTTGAAACCTAAAGAATATGAGAGAGACGGAGCCAGAAGGTGGCGATAAAACACACAAGCTACGTGGCTATTAAACCAGTCAAATCTCTCATCTAAAAGGGGGGGGGGGGGGTTACCACCACAGAGCAGGGGTTATTTGGTGGGTGCATTATTCCTATCCCAGCACAATCCACCACCCAAATTCTACCTGCTCTGTGATGCTCCTGACCAATAGAGAACCAACAGAGGACTAACAACAACAATGAACACAGATGGACTACAGTCTGTAATTATAAAACTAAAAAGTCCATCTATATGGTAAGAGGAGGAAACAGAGAATGGAGCAAAAAGGGGGCGTGGCCTAACTTTTAACAGGGATTAGATGCTTCAGATCGGCTCCAGTAAAGAATTTGACCCCCATACCTCACTAGCAGCAACCCCCCCCCCTTCTTTTTTTTTTTTTAAACTTGTGAGACGTGTCACATGATGCCCACCTGGCTGGCACCTACATGCCGCACATTACACAACACCCTGAGTGACAGGAACACCCACAGCCACACGCCTGTCCTCACATATCTGAGCAAACAGCACCCTGCAGAACACAGAACACTCCACCACCCAATAATGCTGTCATGAGATTCTTGATCAAAACTTTAGAAGTAAATGTAAATATGGATAAAGGTATTCATTTACATCCGTCCATTATCTTCCGCTTTATCCTCTATCAGGGTCATGTGGGGGTTTCCCCATGCCCATCCAGGGTAGAACGTTTCGGGCGCTGTGCAGATATCCAGGACAGGACACCAATCTATCACTGGGCACACACTCACACACACAGACACACTCTATTATGGGGCAATTTGGAGAATTCAATTGACTTGATCCATGTATTTGGACTGTAGCAGGAAACCGGAGAACCCAGAGGAAACCCACGCTGACACGGGGAGAACATGGAAACTCCACCCAGATGGGGATTCGAACCAGGAATCCCTAGCGCTGAGAGGAGCATATGCTAACCACTAAGTAAATGTGGACATATTCTCCCAAATATAATACATTCAACATCGCCTCCTGCTTTAAATCGAAACAAATTGGAATAGTGTTTTAAAGCATACGTCGTACGAACGCAAGCACAAAGTTCAACACGTTTCAGATCAACAGTCTTTACGGTTGCCGTTACCTCTCAGCGACCTCCAGTTTCGAAGCGTTCCTCTCTGATCTCTCTCTCTATCTCGGTGGAATCAGAGTTGCGTCCTCAGGTGCTTTATAAAGTTCATTTTAATGTAGAACCAACAGAAAAGCCCAAATGGTCCTCCGTTCAATCCCATCGAGTTTCAGAGCGAGCCTGCTGCCTGCATGTCATGGGAGCGTGTGCGTTGTTGAGCGTGAGAGTACGAGTATAGTGTGTGTGTGTGTGTGTGCCAGGCTTTAGTGATGACAGGCTGGAGCCAAACATTCCAGCCTGTTTCTGGCTGCCAGACTGAGAGGGAGGGTCTAACCTCTACTCACTTAGCGCTGACCTCTGATCCTCCACTGCAAACCCAGGCAGTATGTTCAGTATGAAGATTAATGAAGCGTTATAAATTAATCTTATTTAATTACACCAAACAATACAAATTAATTAATACTATAAAAAAAGCAGGCGTGGAAATAATCCCTGATCTCATTATCTTCCACTTAATCCCATGCTGGGGTCACTTTCGTGTCATCGTCTCGGGTGCTGGGCAGATACACACCCAGGACAGGGTACCATTAAATCGCTGGACACACACTCACTCACACAGATGCACATACTATATAGGGGCAACTTACAGCCTTCAATAAATCTTGAATTCATGTTTTTGGACTATGAGAGGAAACCAGAGAAAGCCCACCTGCACACACTAAGAACATGGAAACTCCATCCAGATCAGGGTTTCGAACCTGGATCCCAAGCGCTAAAAAGTGGAGGTGCCACTTACTACACCACATTGCCACCCTGTGTCCATGTAAATATCAAACTCTAATGTTAATAAAATCTATATTTTAATCTGGGATGTCCTGTCTTTGCTCCTGCCGCTGTCCCAAAATTCAGACATGTACAAATATGTCACTGCAGTGCTGAGAATCATCCACCACTCAAATGACACTGCTCTGTGGGGTCCTGACCCTTAATGAACAGAGTAATGGAGACCGTATCTAATATGAAGCCACCTGCATTGATGTCAATGTTCCAGCGCATCACAACCACCATGACAACTTAGATGACATCACTGAGAATCATCCACCCAAACCCCATAGAGGTTCTGATCAGAACATCAGAAGTAAAGGAACTACAGGAACAGACTGAGAGAACTACAAACCTCCAGTGTCAACATTCAACTTCTTAAAACAAGAGGATCACAGGCAACCATAACACAGATGATGACACTTCAGGTGTGAGAGCAGAGACGTAATGCGCACACACACACACACACACACACACACACACACACACACACCCCAAATTCCACACCCCCGGTCTGTCTGCTCCAGGTGGAGTGGTACCTTCAGCTCTGCCGCTCATAAACCTGACGACTCGCCGGTTCTGTTTTTCAGATCGTGCATATCCAGACCTGTCAATTTTCCTTAGAACCGCATTAGTTGGACACTTGACAGACAGGCGAGTAACGACACGAGTTCTGAATCCAGTTCTAAAAAAATATATACTAAAACTGATGAAGACAAAGCAAAACTGACTGAACTCCAAGAAAAAAAAACTACATACACACAGTACCAGTCAAAAGTTCTTGCTCCATTCTGTTTCCTTCACTTATCATATAGATGGACTTTGTAGTTCTACAATTATAGACTGTAGTACATTGTTGGTTCTCTATTGGTCAGGAGCATCCCTTCTTGTTCCATCATCGGTTTCCTCTACCTACCATATATATGGACTTTGTAGTTCTACAATTCCAGACTGTAGTCCATTGTTAGTCCTCTGTTGGTTCTCTGTTCTCTGTTGGTCAGGAGCATCACAGAACAGGTAGAATTTGGGTGGTGGATTGTTTATTGTCAGTTCTGCAGTGACACTAATGTGGTGAGAGGGTTTTAGTGCAGGAGTGCTTTACCTTAGTGACACTGCTGGGGTAGGAATAATGCACCCACCAAATAACCCCTGCTCTGTGGTGGTACTATTGAGGTTCTGACCATTAGAACAGAGTAAAGGGAATGTACACAGTATTTACTGTAGAACACAAACAGATGGACTACAGAATGGAATTGGAGAACTACAAAGTCCATCTTAATTTGAAGTGGAACAGAATAAAGTGAAGTTTCAGAGCCGGAGTCTGAACCCTAACAGCAGATGAAGTCAGAATGGGAGGTTTAATCAGATTATAATGGGAGCCTTTGTTGGAGTTTGAAACCAGGTGGTCGTCATGATGCCATTTCCAAAACTTCGCTCCAATCAGCAGCCTGCAAGCACTTGTTCTGTTTATTCTGTTTATTTCGGGAGGCTCTGGAACCGTCGTGCACCTGGAGGATGTATTTCAGGGTTTGCGAGCTCCAATTTCAAAGCTGCAAACACAAAGCCCTCGGAACACGGGAGCGTGAATAAATTTACACCTGATGCATATCTGAAGCGCCTACAGAGGGTGGAAGTCGTATGGATGACACGCTCATCAGACACGCCACCATTTACACCAGAACTCTGTTCTACACGCGAGCTCATACCTCATTCATACACTGCAGTGAGACCAGAACCGAGATCACACGATTATCCTCATGTTCCAGCGCATCACTAACACACCAACACACCACCACCACATCAACAGCACGGAGAATCATCCACCCAAAACACCACCTGCTCTGTGGCCCCATGGAGGTTCTGATCAGAGTAAAGGGACTACAGGAATAGACCGAGGGAACGTTCTATCCGTGCTGATGGACATCTAGAAGGTTGTAGATACACGTGTATTACATCTGCACATCTCAGCTGATGCTCTTAATGTCACGCTAGATATTTTCCACATCTCTCGCGCCAGACGGGGCTACTGAATTTAGCTGTGGCATGCTGGGAAATCAGGTGATCGTCTCACAAATCACTCCTGAATGCTTTTCCATGAAGCATCTGCCGTTACACAATACGACCTGGATGCCGGTTGTCCTCTGAACGCTCAGGTTACAGACACGTTGTGAATGTGTTGGGCGAATGATGTTCACGAGACTCTCACAACATTGTGCAACGTTAATAAAATAATGAAAAGGGAAGACCAAGAGCAAAAGTCTGCAGCAACCAAGATTCTGTTATCGTTGTGACGGAGTGTAGGGATTATAAAAATGTTGTGGCAACTGCGGTATATGAAAAGTTATAGCAGTAACAACAGTTATGGCAACCGTGGATTGATGGGGATTAGAGAAGTCGTGGCAACCGTGGATTGTCAGGGATTATAATGGTCGTGGCAACCGTGGATTGTCAGGGATTATGTATAGCAGTTGTGGCAACCGTGGTTGGAAAAGGATTATGAAGAGTTGTGGCAAATGTGGTGTATGAGGGATTATAGTAGGGATTACAGTAGTTGTAGCAACCATGGTTCAAAAGGGATTATGAATAGTTATGGGTAAATTATGGTAGTCATGGTAACCGTGGTTTATGAGTGGAGTAAAGTAGTTGTGGCAACCACGGTGTAAATGGGTTTTCACAGTTTTAGCTTCAGTCAGGGCAGGGATTCATATAAACGACTCCCTCCCTCTGAGCATCATAGGGTTTTTAGGAAACAGAGTATTTAGGTTCATCAGCTCGAGATCACAGGTTCTACAGTTCATCACTTAATCAGTGCTTAGAACATTCCCCATGCTGACTCGCAGGGTCTGATGAAACGGACGAGGGATTAGATCAGATTAACAGAGGGATTACAGAATGGTGATTAAAACAAGCTAGATGTTCTGTTAATTACCTGGATCTGGGAAGAAACATGGATTCTTTGATGAACACAGAACCAGAGAGCAGGATGTACCAGCAGCTGCCGATGTCATCAGGACTGTGGGGTGGGGGGTGAGGGGGTAAGAGAGAGAGAGAGGGAGAGAGAGAGGGAGTGTTAATGACTAACAAACATGAGCATTTCACAAGTTTAGATTTCAGGAAGGAGAATGAGTCAGATTCAGATTCACGGTGCTTCTGGGATTCGGTGGGTTCTAGCTGACTGCGGTTCTCTGTTTCACACAAGAATGAATGATGCTCCAAGAATTGATGTTTCATTCAGAACCTTGTTGTATATTTGCACTAAAAGGACACTGTCCCAATTACAGATGAGACCATTACAGATTTTGATGGTACGATTATTGTCTAAGTAATACGTTTCTTTGGTGTTTCTGCAGCGTTTTTCATGTTCTTAATACATTTTGTGTGCTGTTTATGCAAAATCACAAGAACGACGCCCAGTTTCTGAGGTTCATTATTTAATGTAAACAGAAAATTGATTATGAACATGATTTTGTTAACGAGAAAATGACCTGAGGTAAATGCAGAGATTCTGACTGAATATTAAACAGTTTAATTAAAGAGTTTTATTTTTGTACAAAACCAATAAAGAAAAGAAATAAAAATTATGGGGCTTAGTAGTTGGCATGTTCTCCTCTCAGCGTTAGGGATTCCCGGTTCGAATCCCAATCTGGGTGGAGTTTCCATGTTTTCCCCGTGTCCGCGTGGGTTTCCTCCGGGTTTTCCGGTTTCCTCCCACAGTCCAAAAACATGGATCAAGGTCAATTGAATTCTCCAAATTGTCCCATATAGAGTGTGTTTGAGTGAGTGAGTGAGTGTGTGCCCATTGATAGATTGGCATCCTGCCCTGTGCACGAAACATTCTCCCCTGGATGGGCATTGGCATGGGGAAACCCCCCCCCGGTTAATTAATTCAATGTTTTATTAAATGTTTGATTAAGCGCCTCATCCCTGGTCCCAGTCCGTACGGTGTGAAAACAACATGCTGATAACAGATTCCAGTTTTATTTGTTGCTTTCAGTCAGATGTGAGAGGGTGGTGCGATTCTGCAGTAACACATGAGAACGCTGAGAACCTCACTGTGCAGAACCGAGCTGAACCTCCTCATGACTGAGGAACATGGAGGTGTGAAGTGGAGACAGAATTATAGTGACGATTCACACTTATTCTCTTCTAAACGAAGCAGAAATATGGTCACACACACACACCTTCCACAGCAGGACTAATGAAGCAGCGCTGGTTTGTGCACTAATGCAGCTGGTGATGCTCACACACTTCTTTTTTTTTTTTTCGTCACATTCTCTTTCTTGCTAACTCCAGCTCTTCACCTCTCATCTGCACCAAACCCACCCCTCCCCCAACCTCCATCACCCCCCACCTCCATTACATCACTGTCCCATGTGATGGTGGACAAAACTGAAATGCTTAATTATCAACTAGAGGAATATCAACTGTGTATGTGTGTGTATGTGTGCGTGCGTGTTGTTTCTGTATGTGTGTGTTGTGTGTGTGTGTGTACGTATGCGTTGTGTGTGTATGTGGTGTGTGAGTGTGAGTGTTGTGTGTGTGTGTGTGTTGTGTGTGAGTGTTGTGTGTGTGTTTTGTGTGTGAGTGTTTTGTGTGTATGTGCGTGTGTGTATATGTATGTACGTGTGTGTATGTGTGCGTGTATGTATGTGTGTGTGTGTATATGTGTGTATGCATGTATGTGTGTGTGTGTGTGTATATATGTGTATGTGTGAGAGAGACAGAAAAGAGAGAAAGAAAGCAAAGAGGAGGCGAAAAGCTGCTGCATCAGCAAAGTGATGACTGAACGAGGTCATGAGGAATTCTGAAGAAGCTCATCAAACGCAAAGATGGTGACAAACCCGTGTGTGTGTGTGTGTGAGTGTGTGTGTGTGTTAGGTGGAGCATCTGGATCTTATTTGCCATGAAGACAAATGAAGGTGTCGTGCGCTGCGTGGAAAATATTGATTAGTGAAGTTCGGACCTTTAAATGAATTAAGGAGCGTTAATTAAATGAACAGCGAGTCAGTGATGAAACCCTCCCAGGGAATTCTGCGATTAGTACTGGAGGGTGGAGAAGGATTAGATAGTAGATCCTGTAGGAGATATTTGGATCTTTAACATTTTCCCTAACACAATCCTCACTACATAGGGGCCCTATTTAGCTTCAGTGCACATTAAGCCAAAGTGTGACCTCATCATGTTTGCAAAAAACCTCCATCCATCCATCCACCCATCTACTAGGGTCAGGGGGGTTCTCCACGCCCATCCAGGAGAGAACGTTTCGGGCGCTGGGCAGATACACCCAGGACAGGGCGCCAATCTATTATTGGACACACACTCACTCAAACACTCTATATGGCGCAATTTGGAGAATTCAATTGACCTTGATCCATGTTTTTGGACTGTGGGAGGAAACCGGTACACCCAGAGGAAACCCACGTGGACACAGCGAGAACATGGAAACTCCACCCAGATTGGAATTCAAACCAGGAATCCCTAGAGCTGAAAGGAGAACATGCCAACCACTAAGTCATGTGCCGCCCGGTAGAAAAATCTGATGGTAAATATTAAAATTTGCTGCTATAAATTGCCCCTAAATAGTGTGTGTGTGTGTGTGTTTGTGTGTGTGTGTGTGTGTGTGCCCGAAATGTTTTCCCTGAACATACTGCAGTGTGGGATTAAGCAGAAGGTAATGGATGGATGAGGACATTGTTCAGTCAGAACATCTATGTTTAGTCAGTGTGTCTAATATTAACCCTGTGTGTGTGTATGTGTGTGTGTGTGTTACAGATTGATGGATCACCACACTTTGTCCTAAACAGCAGATGTACATCATGTTTAAATCCTCCTACTCGCCCCCCCCCACCCTCTGTGGAACGATTAAATGGCGTCTTTAACATCCAGCTCCTGTTCGGTTACAGACAATAAGAGCGTGATTGAAAATGAAACGTACGGCGATCGGTTCCATCAATGTATAAAACATAAAGCACTGAATTTAACGGGGATGCTGCTGGAACGCGGCGTGAGCAGCTTTTATGGACGTCAAGCGATCGGCGCAGGTTCCTCTGAAGGTATCGCGGTGGACCGGTTATTTACATCAGAGCACATTATCAGCTAAACACAGAACAGAACAACTGAAGGGCCTCCAGGTTTGAGGCTGTGCACACTACATAGGGGCCCTATATGACTTTAGTGCATATAAAGACAAAGTGTGACTTTATCGTGTTTGGATACAAGGAGGTAGAACGCAGAAGACCGAAGTGTATACACACACACACACACTTCAGAACATAGAACTGGGTGGCTCTGGCAGGGTATCTCTATTACTGGAGCACCAAAGCTCTAGCCGTAGCACCAAAGCTCTAGCACTAAAGCTCTAGCACCAAAGCTCTAGCACCAGCACTAAAGCTCTAGCTGTCGGTGGAGCTGTGTAACTGTGTAGAGAGTGTAGCCTCAGGGTTTGGACCCAGAGGCTAAATGTAACATACAGTTGTGGTGGTGGACTTTTACATACACACACATACACACACACACACATCATCGTGTGAGCCAGTTTGCCTCTGCGGGAGTTGTGTATTGACCCGCAGAGAGACCTGAACATTTCGTTTCCCTCGAGGAGCACGAGGAAAATGGAGTGTGAAATTGGAGGGGCAGGTCTGTGCGAGGTCGGGGAACACCCCCGGGACCGCAGTGAGTCTATGCGTGTGTTTGGTTTTAGGCGCCAACGCAGGTTAATGAAGCCCCCCCCCCCCCCCCATATTACAGACCATCTTGTACAGAGAACAGTGAGTCCTATATGTGTGTGTGTGTGTGTGTGTGAGATCAATAGATGTATGTGTGTTCAGACAAGGAGCAGCTCAGAATCGTACTATATATACACATCTATACACACACACACACACTCAGTCTATAATTACATTCTGTAGTCCATCTGTTTCTCTGCATATTCTGTTTAGTGCACTTTAGCATGTTCTCTGATGATTAGGACCTCCACAGAGATGGGATTAGGGTGGAGGATGATTCTCAGTGCTGCTGAGCAGAGAACTGAACATCCAGGTGTCTGACACACTCGTACCATCATCCACCACCCTAATCATACTAACTCTGTCCATGGTCCTGATCCTCAGAGGACAGAGGAAGGAAGACTAACAGAGTATGTAGAGAACCAGAGGAACTACAGAATGGAACTGTAGAACTACAAAGTCCATCAGTGTGATCAGTGGAGAACGAATGAGCTGTACTTTATAAAATGGCTGGAGAGTCTGTATTGTGATAGAACCATGATATATCAAAGTTGCACTTACTAGTAGAGCACTTCGTTTGCTTCGTGTCTTTCATAACGCACAGTTTCACACATGATCCTGCAGAGCGAGAGAGAGAGAGAGAGAGAGAGAGAGAAAGAGAGAGAGAGAGAAAGAGAAAGAGAGAGAAAGAGAGAGAAAGAGAGAGAGAAAGAGAGAGAGAGAGAGAGAGAGAGAGAGAGAGAGAGAGAGAGAGAGAGAGAGAGAGAGAGAAAGAGAAAGAGAGGGAAAGAGAGAGAGAGAGAGAGAGAGAGAGAGAGAGAGAGAGAGAAAAGTATAATCACATGTTGACGAGAGAACAGAATGATGTCACAGTTGTCTTACGGCTGTCGGGACGACGTTATAAAACTTTTAATACATTTCAAACAAATGAAAATGAAGTCATTACAAAGTCTCATTATTAATATTATTATTATTGTTACTACAGCTTTTTCTCCACACCCCCTCTTATTTCCTCCATTATCATATAGATGGACTTTGTAGTTTTACAATTACAGATTGTAGTCCAGGTAGAATTTGGGTGGTGGATTGTTTGTCAGTTCTACAGTGACACTGATGTGGTGAGGGGGGGTTTTAGTGCAGCAGTGTTTTACCTCAGTGACACTACTGGGATAGGACTAATGCCCCCACCAAATAACCCCTGCTCTGTGGTGGTACTATTAGGGTTCTGACCATTAGAACAGAGTAAAGGGGACGTACACAGTATGTTCTGTAGAACACAAACAGATGGACTACATAATGGAATTGAAGAACTACAAAGTCCATCTTTACAGGAAGTGGAACTGAGAACATGGACAATAATTAGAGCAAAAAGAAAAGGGGCGTGGCCAAACGTTTGACAGGTACTGTATATTAAAGATACTTTAACTGAACTGGCTAATTTATTCATTTGTATCAACGTGACATTTTAAGTTATAAACCAAATACAATGACATTACTAACTCTCTCGCTCTCTCTCTCTCTCTCTCACACACACACACACACACACACACACACACACTTACCTTAGCTGATGCTCCCGAAGATTTGACAGCGCTTCCATTCCATGCAAGTATGAATACACAATCTCCAGGTCCTACAGAGGTAAAAAGAAGGAGGATAAGAGTCTCTGTCAGCTTTTACTCACATACACAAACACACAGAGAGTTGCTGTTAGTAAGCATGTGGGAGTGATTACTTGGAATTAGAAAGACATGAGAGGTGAAAATACGCAGCATCTGAGAAAAGCCGAAGCTCCTGGGTGTACAATGTTCACTGCTACAAACACAAAAGCATTGGGACACCCCACACTAAGGTTCTCATCCAGATGAGCATGGAGAACAGGCATGGGGAACCCCCAACCCAAAAATATAGAATTAAGCAACAGATAATGGACATAGGGCGGCATGGTGGCTTAGTGGTTGACATGTTCTTCTCTCTGCACTAGGGATTCATGGTTCGAATCCCAATCTGGGTGGAGTTTCCATGTTCTCGTGTCCACGTGGGTTTCCTCCGGGTTCTCCGGTTTCCTCCCACAGTCCAAAAACATGGATCAAGTCAATTGAATTCTCCAAATTGTCCCATATAGAGTGTGTGAGTGAGTGAGTGTGATAGATTGGCGTCCTGTCCTGGGTGTATCTGCCCAGCGCCTGAAACGTTCTCCCCTGGATGGGCATGGGGAACCACCCCGTGACCCCAATAGAGGATAAAGCAGAAGATAATGGATGGATGGATATGAGGGTGTGGTGGCTCAGTGGTTATGGGAATCAATCTGAAGGTTGTGGGTTCAGATCCCAGGTACACTGACGTTACCAAAGTGACTCCCTTGAGCTACACCCTTAACCCTCACCGCTTCAGTAGCTTTAAATGTGTCTCCTGAGTGATCTTATGTAGATCTGCATTTGTATCTTTAACCTGGTTCCACTCAGAACTAAACTGAGCTTTGCACTAAAGTTCCTCCTGATTCTCTAAACTCTAAATTCTGATTCTCTAAACAGAGTCACAGTGTTCAGTGTTTTATGGATGAAAACCGATCCTCTGTGATCAGGTCTCACGGCTCCCACCACTGACGCCGACACTGGGCCACCTCTGTGCTCCCTAAGTTCGCTGCCATGAGGGCAGGACAAAGTGAGTCTGTCCTCACATGCAGGCTCAAATTAGCCTGGACTCAGAAATCAAGTATCGGTGCACAAATACCCCCCCAGCCCACCCACCCCCACAAGTCTCACTAAAACCTAACACTTCGATTTTTCTCAAACCATAAAAATATAACATCAAACATAAAAAATATGTGAAATATATGAATTATTAGAAATTAGAAATTGTGAAGTTTAATATATATATTAAATTTTGAGATTTGCAGGATTGAAGCACTGGGCAGCTACAGATGTTAATTAATTAATTAATTAATAATTTTAAAAAAATAGTATGAGAAAATACTATTGTAATGGAGTAAGTCGAGTTATGTCCTTTGTGTCCCTCTGCTGTTGCTTTTTAGTAATGCAGGTAATGGTTTCTGTACAAATAATAAGCTTGTACATTTATCAAATTTGGGGGTGTGGGGGGGGGGGGCTACAGTTGGGTGGTTAGTCCCCACTCAACTACTCAAAAAGCCCAGTGCTTAACCAGGTTCTATGTCAGGTTAGCAGAACAGACTAAATCAAAACAAGAACCAACGTATCGTCCATCTATCCGTTATCTTCTGCTTTATCCTCTACTAGGGTCGTGGGGGGGGGGGCTTGGTTCCCCCATGACCATCCAGGTAGGGGGGGGGAGGGGGCTTGGTTCCCCCATGACCATCCAGGGAAGAACATTTCAAGTGCTGAGTAGGTACACTCAGGACAGGGCGCCAATCTATCGCTGGGCACACAACAGACAAACACACTCTATATGGGGCAATTTGGAGAATTCAATCGACATTGAATCCATGTTTTTGGACTGTGGAAGGAACCCGGAGAACCCTGATGAAACCCACGCGGACACGGGGAGAACATGGAAACTCCACTCAGATTGGATTTGAACTGGGAATCCCTAGAGCTGAGAGGAGAACATGCTAACCACTAAGTCACCGTGCCTCCCCCAAACCAAATCTATCTCTAACATTAACATTAATTGACAATTTCAGCCAACAGGAGTGATCTTTTGATCGCATACTGCCTTTATGTGCACTTGAGGGAATTTTTAAACGATGCAGACCACAGTTCCGCCACTAGATGTCAGCGAGCGTCTGCGTCTCGTAACCATGACGCCACAGGGTGGATGTTCTGCCACTGGAGGCTGAATTGAGGATGGAGTTGGACGCCTGTTGCTCTAACCCTGTGTGTAATCCCGTACGCATTTAATCTGTGAAATCTCAGGCGGGAGCGTTAAGTCGGCGTGGAGGCGTGTGTTGGATGTTTGCTCGGCTGCTGCGTGCATCAGGTGGAACCGCTTAAATAAAGGTGCACGTCCTTGTTTGATGTGTGACGTCATTGCTGTCTCAGGTCATGGGATTATTCATGGATTTACACGCAGATTACGAGCAGGGGGGGGGGGGGGGGGGGGGGGGGGGGGGGGGGGGGGGGGGGGGGGGGGGGGGGGGGGGGGGGGGGGGGGGGGGGGGGGGGGGGGGGGGGGGGGGGGGGGCCCCCCAACACACCCAACCACAGACCCACCCATGAATGACGGAGTACCCCACACTATACAACCACCTTCCCCCAACACTCCCCCCAACCATACTGTAACATCAGGATAAATATCAAACAGACGAGGCAGCAGGTTCTGAAGGTCAGGTCGCCACCAAATAAACCTCAGTCATCAGTTATCCTCTCTCTCTCTCTCTATATCCCTATTCTGCTGTCACTCTTTCCTAGTCACTCTCTCTCTCTCTCTGTGTCACCACATGTCTCTCTTTCTCTCTCTCTCTCTCTCTTATGAATATCTCAGATTGTTAACATTATGAAGTTTAAACTGCTCCTCTCTCTGTTTTCTGACACACAGAGGCTGGAAGCCCAAGTGGTTACAGATTATTGCTCCAGCCTCCCGGTGTGGGATGAGGGTGCCTAGTAACCAGGTGAGTGACTGATTTAAACTCCCTAAAATGGTGGGGGGGGGGATGAAATTATCATTAATTATCATCTGACTGTGGAACCATCACAGAGCCTCGTGGCGGTTTCCACTGTTAGAACGTGGATGTGATTATACTCTGTCCTCTCCTTGACCCTCGACAGACACCACACCGGTTTAAAGGGTATTTATAGCATTGTAATGCAGCAGCAGGTGACTCTACATACAAAAGCTCACCACACACGTACACACAGAGACAGACACCTACACACACCCACAGATAGAGACGTACACACACACACACACAGATAGAGACGTACACACACACACACACACACACACACACACACAGATAGAGAAGTACACACACAGACACGTACACACACACACACACACAGATAGAGAAGTACACACACAGACACGTACACACACACACACATACACACACACAGACACGTACACACACAGACTGGCATACATACATACGATGTATATGTACATATGGTGTAGAACATGTAGATAAGTTTGTGAATGTACACACACACACCCTGTATGCATAATGCATAAACACACAAATACACACACACACACACACATATATATATACACATATATATACATATATATATATATATATATATATATACATACACA
Organism: Corydoras maculifer; assembly: GCA_019802435.1. Classification (NCBI taxonomy): domain Eukaryota; kingdom Metazoa; phylum Chordata; class Actinopteri; order Siluriformes; family Callichthyidae; genus Corydoras; species Corydoras maculifer. The sequence goes on along the minus strand of JAFMOD010000602.1, from coordinate 659,239 downwards.
CACACACACACTATATATATATATATATATATATATATATATATATATATATATATATATATATACAAAAATTCACAGATCAAAATATAAAAGCATATACACACACACTCTCTCCCAATCTTTACAGTAAGTGGAACAGATCACATGGCAATTGAAGCTGGGAACATTGGAGTTATTCAATATTTGAAGTTTTGATTTTCCCCTGATGCAACAGGAGATCGAAACGTCTTAAAGCCCTATATAAACATCACGTATGAACCGCTCGTGATGCAACAGTCGGTTCTCCGTGGTTCTCCATGCGTTCTTTAAGACTACATTCCACCTCAGGAGCCGTTTCCACTGCGGTAATGAAAAGCCGGCGGTAATGGAGGTTCAATTACATTCTATAATGTAATGTGCTCTCGCCTCCAAATGTGATTTGGGACTAGCTAAACAATCCCGCTCAGCAGAACCCTCACTGAATAGAACTTTACCCCCCCCCCCCTCACATACACACACACTCCTCACCCTCCATGTAAAGATAGACCTTGAAATGCTGAGGCCGACAGAAAAAGCAGTTTGGAAACTGAAGAAAGGGAAAGACTCTAGAAATTCCTTTCGCACAGCAGACTCAAAGGAACGTAGGGCGGAACGTTAAAGGACACCAGGAAGGACGGATCTCGTGAAGGCTCGGGGCAGATGCGGACGGTGGCGTCATCCCGTTTCAGAACACATACTTGTGTTAAATAATTCAGGGTGAGGAGGCGGGCGGCGAGGTTGCAGCTCGAGACGTTGGCGCAGAACCGCGCTGGAGCATCTGCTTCCCATCGATTGGTTACAGAACCATGTAGCGCCTTCTCTCCGGTTACACGGAGTCCATGGGCGACCCGTTGTGGGGGGGGCAATTTAATGTGCTTTAATATCAAATCCAGAGAGAGGAGGGAACTTGTGAGGATTCCGTCCACCCATAATCCTATTCTGCACCTCCAGCTGTTGCACTTAAACCTACAGCTCAGCGTTTTCGAGACTTCACCCGGCGGGGGCAATGGGTACGCCGGGGCGTAGTGGGCGCCGCATTGTCCCCACAGTGGGAGGAGCTTCACACTCTCTGTGGAATTTGGGTAAACCGCCTTTAGATGTGAAAGTGTGTTTGACTGACAAACTGTAATGTGATAAATGCAGGGATAGGATTTAGAAACCCAGAAACACCAATTAGAGTGGATTCAGGGTTTGAACCCTTAACCGTCAGACTGACAGCCCATCTTCAGCAGTGAGCTGCCACACCCAGTGCACCACCAATAGGGTAAAGCTGGGGGGAGGGGGGTTCCTCATGCCATCCAGGAACTTTTCAGGTGCTGGGCAAATAAATACACACACACACACACACACACACACACTATACGAGGGTGATTTAGATAGGGGCAATTTTGAGTATACATTCACCTTGAATTGAACATTGACAAAACCCAAGCAGACACACAGAGAACATGGAACCTCCACCCAGATTGGGATTCAAACCTTGTGCCCCAGTGCAAACTCACTATATAGGGAAAATTTAGATAGGGCAATTTAAATAGGGGCAATTCATTCATGTTTTGGATGTTCCAGCCTGTGAGAGGAGACTGTGGGAGAAAACCGGAGAACATAGAAACTCCACCCGGATTGGGATTTGAACCTCCCAAAATATTACTATAAATAACAAACCAGTACAGACAGCACGGTGGCTTAATGGTTAGCATGTTCTCCTTTCAGTGTTAGGGATTCCGGTTTCCTTACACAGTCTAAAAACATTTATTCAAGGTGAATTGACTCCTCCAAATTGCCCCTCTATACATTGCCCCTATATAGTTCGTGTGCATTGGGGATCCAGGTTTGAATCCTGATCTGGGTGGAGTTTTTCTGTTCTTTCTGTGTCCATGTGGGTTTCCACCAGGTTCACCAGTTTCCTCCCACAGCTAAAAAAAACATTGATTCAAGGTGAATTGACTGCTCTAAATTGCCCCTATAGTTTGTGTGCATGTTCTCCCCACGTGACTGAACAAATTGCACTGAGGAGCCATCTCAATCTGTCAAAAACATGGATTCAAGGTGAAGTCACTGCTCTAAATCATCCCTATCTAAATTGCCACTTTATAGTTTGTGTGCACTGTGGATCCAGGTTCAAATCCCAATCTGAGTTTCCATGTTCTTGTGTCCGTGTGAGTTTCCTTCAGGTTCTCTGGTTTCCTCCCACAGTCCAAAAACATGGATCAAGGTCAATTGAACTCTCCAAATTGCCCCATATAGAGTGTGTTTGTGTGAGTGAGTGTGTTCCCAGTGATAGATTGGCACCCTGTCCTGGGTGTATCTGCCCAGCGTCCAAGACGTTCTCACCTGGATGGGCATGGGCATGGGCAACCCCCACCGTGACCCTAGTAGAGGATAAAGCGGAAGATAATGGATGGATGGAATGAACCAGTTGGTCCAGTCGTTATTAATTTCATTAAGACGTGAGCGCTATCCTGGAGTCACCTGAATCTCTGACGGGAAGCGCAGATAAAGTCAAGTTCCTCGTCGAATTCCAGGTTGCCATGTCAAGCGAATGCCATCATGCAGAAGTCGAGCGTGACTTGAGCCTGGCTCACAGCCAGCCGTCGTGCTCTATTTGTTTTGTTTGTTCAAACCACATGGTACAGCCTGGAACTCGAGGAACCAAGATGGCAGCGTCGGCACAACGCTCGTCCGTGGAACCCGAAGAGCAAATACCAATTAGAGCTAACGAGCTGGTTAGTGTGGGCGTGCATGCTGGGTTCTGAGAGGTCGCAGAGTGCTGGTTTTGGGCATTTTGCCATCGAACAAACCGAAAATGACTTAATGGGATGAGCCGGGGTGTTTGGGGGGGAGAACACACTGTCCTTCCTTTCCCATTGTCAATTACGTGATCTCATTCACGCTGACATCAGCAGAACGTTCCGCTGGGATGCGGAACCGGACCAGAGCAACGTATCGGGCTGAGAATGAAGTGTTTAATTAACGCAAAAGCACGTTGAGAGTCCTGCATGTTTGCATGTTCTCCCCACGTGACTGAACAAATTGCACTGAGGAGCCATCTCAATCTGTCAAAAACATGGATTCAAGGTGAAGTCACTGCTCTAAATCACCCCTATCTAAATTGCCACTTTATAGTTTGTGTGCACTGAAGATCCAGGTTAAAATCCCAATCTGGGTGGAGTTTCCATGTTCTCCCCATGTACGTGTGGGTTTCCTCTGGGTTCTCCGGTTTCCTCACACATTCTAAAAACATTGATTCAAGCTAAATTTATTGCTCTAAATTGCCCCTTTATAGCTTGTGTGCATTGGGGATTTAGGTTCGAATCCCAATCTGGGTGGAGTTACCATGTTCTCCCTGTGTCCGCGTGGGTGTTCTCTAGGTTCTCCAGTTTCCTCACACAGTATAAAAACATTGATTCAGGGTGATTTGACTGCTCCAAATTGCCCCATATAGTGTATGTATGTGTAAGTGAAGGTGCCCAGTGATGGACACCTGTCCTGGTTGTTTTAAAGCGCTGGGATAGGCTCCAGCATGCCAGAATGTTACGACAGAACTTTACTTCGTGGAACTACAGAATGTTCTCTACGTTCTGCGCGTACGTAGCCGACCGCAGCAGTGGCGCACTGAGACGTCGGACCAGAAGCTTGCAGGTTCAAGCCCCGCGCAGACGTTTAGAAAAGCGAGCCATGCAGTCGGTCCAAACGCCGCGGCAGCCAAGGAACAGCCAGACAAAGAACCCCAGCCTCGGGGAATTTCAACTATTCGGCTGCATATTTCAGACCTGTGGGTTTAAACGTCTGCTTTCATTCGACGACGAACGCGCGGAATATAAATCAGCAGCAGAGACAGAGCGAGCGAGCGGGCGAGTGAGAGAGACTTTACCACAGATTAAATAAAAGCCTCCATTCATCAGCCCCACAGAAGGGCAGATTAGTCGGAATGAAGGCCGCCACACGAGGCAGCGTAACGCACGGTGGGTTCTGACGAGCGTCCTCGGGTCGTCGCCGGGTTCCGTGTGGAACGCACAGCGGGGCAGATGTGCTGCAGATGGACAGCGGGTCCAGCGTCAGCGCGTCTGTCGTCACAGCTCCGCTCTACGAGGCGGGTCACATGACCTCAGCGCTGAGTCAGCAGGTTCTCGAGTTCACCGTCTGTTGTTCCCTTCAGGATTAGAACGGAGAGGTTCAGAGCATCAGGGGTTCACACAAGAACGTAGGACACAACTCCAGAACAATTCAGGTACTTTAGGAGCCGTCAGTGGGGCAGTTGTTCTTTTAGGGGCAGTTGTGTCTTTAGGGACAGTTATTCATTTAGGGGCAGTAAGTGGGGCAGTCATTTCTTAAGGAGCCGTTGATGAGGCAGTTGTACTTTTAGGGACCACCAGTGGGGCAGTTGTTCCTTTAGAAGCCATCAGTGGGGCAGTTGTTCCTTTAGGAGCCATCAATGGGGCAGTTGTCCCTTTAGGGACAATTATTCATTTAGGGGCAGTCAGTGGGGCAGATGTACCTTTATGGTTATTGGTTGGCCAGATGTTCCTTTAGGGGCCATCATTGGACCAGTCGTACATTTAGGGGTTGTTGGTGGGGCAGGTGCATCATGTGACCTGACCGTCCGTTCTAAGAAAGCAACTCAGAGTTCTGTACGTCTGATTAAACTCGGTCCGAACCGAGAACAAAAGAACACGATCCCATTTCTCATCAGCAGGTTCTCCAGATGTGCGGGTTCCGCAAACATCAGGACGGTTTTCTCCTGCAGATGAAAAAGGAAAAGTACTGAGGCTTTCAGCATTTCCTGTTTATGACGGGATTTGAGCTCTCACAGCGCGAGAGCGAGAGAGAGAGCGAGAGAGAGAGCGAGAGAGGGAAAGAGCGAGAGTGAGAGAGAGAGATCGAGAGATCAAGAGAGCGAGAGAGAGAGAGACAGAGAGCGAGAGTGAGAGAAGCACTATTCAAAAAATGCAGACCCACCCCCCCCAAGACATTTGGGGGGAAAGGGACTATAAACTAACACAAGGTGGAAGGAGAAAGCACTTCCTGTTTACACCAAGATTATACCCCCAGAACATCTGAACCTGCATCCTCAGGATACAATCCACAATACAAGCACCACAGGAAGTGATGTCACTGGTGTTTAATTATTTCACCCGAACTCTCCGAACTAAAACTACCACCAAAATACAAACAAACACATAAACGGGGCAGTCATTCCTTCAGGGGCAGTCAGTGGGGCAGGTGTACCTTTAGGGACCGTCGTTTTTTTAGGGACCATCAGAGGGACAGTTGTATGGTTACTTCAGGGTGTGGTAGTGGGGTAGTCTTTCCTTTAGGGGCAGTTGGAACTTTTCTGATACCCCTGCACCCCCCCCCCTGAGGTGCATGACTGATCTCTGAACTCCCCTGCGCACCGCTGTGATGTCCATCCATCCATCCATTATCTTCCGCTTTATCCTATATTAGGGTCGCAGGGGGGTTCCACATGCCCATCCAGGGGACAATGTTTTGGGCGCTGGGCAGAATCACCCAGGACAGGGCGTCAATCTATCGCTGGGCACACACTCACTCATACACACTCTATATGGGGCAATTTGGATAATTAAATTGACCTTGATCCGTGTTTTTGAACAGTGGGAGGAAACCGGAGAACCTGGAGGAAACACACACGGACACGGGGAGAACATGGAAACTCCACCCAGATTAGGATTCGAACTGGAAATCCCTAGCGCTGAGAGGAGAACGTGCTAAACACTAAGCCACCGTGCCACCCGCTGTGATGTCAAAGGACTAAACGTAAATGTCCTCACGCTGATTAGAACCTGCCGCGTTCTAAACGGTTCTAAAACACGAGCCTCGTTTGGTTCTGCTTTGAGTTTGAGTGCATCTGACAGCAGTGTTGATTCAAACAAGGCTTTATTGTGTCCCGCTCCACACTCGTTTATTCGGGTCTAGAGGAGGAGGAGGAGGGAGGTCTCATGAATAGCTGTCCCCTCCTTCTGTCCTTTACATTTCAACATAAGTTTCTACTCTGCATCAATTAAAAACACCAGAAACAACGATACACTGTCTGCTGTACACCCCCCCTGCACACACACACAAACACGATGAAGCCTCGTATCAAAGATCCAAATTCTAAAACATGACAAGAACACTGAATGTTTAGATATCATCCAGATGGAGGCGCTGTGGATCGCATGCTGTCACATGACTGATAGGTTAGTTTATTGGGAAGGACAAGCGACAGAGGTGAGCTAAAGTGTAGAGAGAGAGAGAGAGAGAGAGAGAGAGAGAGACGGAGTGCAAAATACACATAGTGTAAGAGAGACTGTGAGGGGGAGAGAGGTATCAGCCAACACACACACTCGCACTACACACACACTTGTTTTTGCTACACCATGAAGACTCCATTCACAACTTTACAAATAAATAAAATAACATGCTTTTAAGTAACAGATTTATTTTACACACACACACAAACGCTTTCTACTTTTATGTAACACTATTTTTATTGTCTGGGGGGGGGGGGGGGGGGGGGGGGGGGGGGGGGGGGGGGGGGGGGGGGGGGGGGGGGGGGGGGGGGGGGGGGGGGGGGGGGGGGGGGGGGGGGGGGGGGGGAGAGGGAGACAAGTAAAAAGACAGAGGGGGAGAGAGAGACAGGTAAAAAGAGGGGGGGGGGGAGAGACCGGTAAAAATACAGAGAAAGAGATTTAAAGAAGGCAGCAAATGATAGCAAGGATTATTTACTAATATCACATATATATATATATTATATATAGGCACGGTGGCTTAGTGGTTAGCACGTTCGCCGTTCAGCGCTAGGGATTCCCGGTTCAAATCCCTATATGGGGATGTTCCAGTGTCTGCGTGGGTTTCCTCCAGGTTCTCCGGTTTCCTCCCACAGTCCAAAAACATGGATGAAGTCAATTGAATTCTCCAAATTGCCCCATATAGAGTGTGTTTGTGTGAGTGAGTGTGTGCCCAGTGTTGGATTGCCGCCCTGTTCTGGGTGTATCTGCCCTGAGCCCGAAACGTTCTCCCCTGGATGGGCATGGGGAACCCCCCTGCGACCCTAATAGAGGATAAAGCGAAAGATAATGAATAAATGAAATATATATATATATATATATATATATATATATATATATATATATATATATATATATATATAAATAACTGTGGTAGAGGGATAACTCTGGAATGCTGCATGTCACCTGATTTGTTAGAATAAAACACGCAGTGGATCATAAAAGCACCACTAATAAAGATACGGACGGTCTGTGAACGTTCCGTCAGTGATCTGATCTGGAACAGCGTCACGGCAGCCGAATGTATAACGACCTGATTTAAATCCACAGAGAAAACAGCCTGCAGCTGACATGATGAACAGCGTGTAACAGCACGCCTCACTCCTCACTGCGTACACAAGTCCAAACCTGTGGCTTACACGCCAAGACAACTAGTTGACAGAGTCTTAACAGTAGTACTATTAGTCAAGCTGATTGGAGTGGTAATGGTAATGCTAGTCTATCCATTCAGTTAATCCTCTACTAGGGTCGATGGGGGGGCGGGTGGGGGGGGGTATTTCAGGTGCTGGGAAAAGGGAAAATACACCCAGGACAGGGTGTTAATCCATGTGATATTAGAGGTGATGGTTAGTTGTGGTAATTCGACTATGATTTTATAAAATGTAATTCTGTACATAATGACATGACAATATAAGTATTAAAACTGTATTAGGGGGTTGCTTAGTGGTTGGCATATTCTCCTCTCAGTGCTAGGGATTCCCGGTTCGAATCCCAATCTGGGTGGAGTTTCCATGTTCTACCCGTGTCCGCATGGGTTTCCTCCATGTTCTCCGGTTTCCTCCAACGGTCCAAAAACATGGATCAAGGTCAATTGAATTCTCCAAATTGCCCCATATCGATGGGTTGGCGCCCTGTCCTGGGTGTATCTGCCCAGCACCTGAGACCTTTTCCCCTGGAGAATCCCCCCGCGAGACCCTAGTAGAGGATAAAGCGGAACATAATGGATGGATGGAAAACTGTATTAGCAGAATAAAATGGCTGTGAAGCAGGTAGTTCCAGTCCTTTGATCCAGGTTCGAATCCCAATCTGGGTGGAGTTTCCATGTTCTCTGGTTTTCTCCCACAGTCCAAAAACATGGTTAAAGGTGAATTGAATTCTTCAAGTTGCCCCATATAATGTGTCTGTGTGAGTGTGTGTCCAGTAATAGATTGGTGCCCTGTCCTGGGTGTATCTGCCCAGTGCCTGAAATGTTCTCCCCTGGATGGGCATGGGGAACCCCTCCACGACCCTAATAGAGGATAAAGCGGAAGATTGATGGATGGATGGATGGATATTCTAGAACGGCCAGGTGAACTTTATAATATGGACAATCTAAAGAGTCTATGTAAAGCAATCTATATAAAGCAGTACGGAAACGACCCTCTGTATATACCCTCTGTATATACACTCTGTATATACATCGTTACTCAGAATATAAAATTAAAGCAGACGACTAGGTCAGGTCATTCATGCTTAAAGTCAATGAAGTGAAGGTTTCACCTCCGTAAACAAAAGGAAGGAACATGAGCTGGTGGCTGTCTGTCTGCGATGCCAGAGCCGCAGTGAAACCAAACACCGGGCTCATGTGTCGAGCTCAGCCGAAACCCAGAGTGGGTGCACTATCCAACGGCGGGAAGCCAGACAACAACGGTTAAAGGTCCCTTTATTCCGTTTAGATTAAACATGCAGAGGTAGAACCGGATCGTGAATGCACGGGGAACCAACCGGTCGGCCGGATCTCACGGCCTCGGCGGAACGGCATTTGCATTTCGTGTCTCTCGGTCACCTGATCTGTGCAGAAGGAAGTAGGAGAGAAAAATACGATCCCTCATCGACCTGAAAACCACCTCCAGCTCTGTACTCCAGACTCCTCTGAACACTTGGAATTTCTATGAGCCGCCATCATCATCATCATCTGGCAGATTATCTTTAACAGCATGTCATTTCATACCAATCACTGCTTCATAAAGTACTGTCACTCTGAACTAACACAGGGGTCTAAAGTCCAAGTTCCCTATATATAGTATCAGTCAAAAGTTTGGACACGCCCCCTTTCTGCCCATGTTCTCTTCTACTTACAGTAAAGATGGACTTTGTAGTTCTACAATTCCATTCTGTAGTCCATCTGTTTGTGTTCTACAGTACATACTGTGTATGTCCCCTTTACTCTGTTCTAATGGTCAGAACCCCAATAGTACCACCACAGTGCAGGGGTTATTTGGTGGGTGTATTAGTCCTATCCCAGCAGTGTCACTCAAGTGGAGACATGAAACAACCAAACAATAGCCCCAAAAGTACACCTGCCCCATCGACAGCCCCTAAAAGAACACCTGCCCCAAAGGAACAACAGCCTCATAGACAGCCGCTAAAACGCCCTCACCACATCAGAACTGACAAACAATCCACCACCCAAATTCTACCTGTTCTGTGATAATCTTGACCAACAGAAAACAGAGAACCAACAGGAGACTAACAACAACAAAGAACACAGATGGACTACAGTCTGTAATTATAAAACTACAAAGTCCATCTATATGGTAAGTGGAAGAAATAGATGTTAGAGCAAGAAAGGGGTGTGGTTTAGTGGTTAGCATGTTCTCCTCTCTGAGCTAGAGATTCCCGGTTCGAATACCCATCTGGGTGGAGTTTCCATGTTCTCTCCGTGTCTGCATGGGTTTCCTCCGAGTTCTCCGGTTTCCTCCCACTGTCCAAAAACAAGGATCAAGTCAATTGAGTTCTCCAAATTGCCTCATATAGAGTGTGTCTGTGTGAGTGAGTGTGGCCAGTGATTGATTGGTGTTCTGTCCTGGGTGTATCTGCCCAGCGCCCTAAACATTCTGCCCTGGATGGGCATGGGAAACCCCCCCATGACCCTAATAGAGAATAAAGCAGAAGATAATGAATAGACAGCTTCTAACGCATGGATGGTTTTTATTGGCTGCTTCTTAATATTTAGCAAACTTTAAAAAGCAGATAAGATTTATAAGAACTATTTTCAATGTTTGCACCAAACAATTTAGCATTCCGAAACTATTCAGTGACCTCGGCGTCTTTGGAACCCTGACATTGTTTGTTTTTCTTTTTATGGCTCATAAGGACAGAATGCCGAGGTGGTCGGAGTAAACAAGGCTTAGCTCGCTCCACAAAGGGAACTGGACCTCCTAATCAGGTTCCTAATCAGGTTCCTAATCAGGTTCCTAATCAGCTCACGCTCTGATCTGCGCACGCCAGCCCCAAATACGTTTGAGCACAGGAAGGATTACTGGCGTAAGAAGAAGCGGGATGGGTAATCGCTGATTTGAGGCCGGGTCTTAAAATAGCTTGGGTTTGGGTTTTCATTGGGTGAACCGGCAGGCCCATTCGCTTCCAACTGCACATCGTCCAATGAAACGTCACCGATTTTCTCGCCCTGTTTTCCACCACGAAGAATGCGAGGCTCGGTGCGTTGCATGGACCTCGCCGGTCTGAGGGGAGATTCGCTCGGGTTCACTCGAGTTCGCTGGAATGCCATCTGAAAAATGCTGCTTCTGTGGAATCTCTGTGAGGATTAAGAAGAATTAAGAAAGAAACCGAGCTGAGTACAGTTCCATCACTGAGCCGGCCCACGTGATGACATCACAAACCTGTAGCCCTCATAGACGGAGACTAGATTAGATAGAAACAAGCTCACCGCATGGCCGAGTGGATGTTAAACGTCTGGGGAATGAAACGGGACTGTAAACAAAGCCCGAGTCAAATCAGACCGACTCGCTCAATATCCACTCAGCTCATTTGCATACAGTTAAAATATTCAAATGAACCTGAACACATTATCATATCACTGCAGTGCTGTTCCTCCACCCAAACACCACCAAGAACAAGAAAGTACCAAATACCAATCTACAGTCTGTAATCAAAGAACTACAAAAGTTTGGACACGCCTCCTTATTGCTGTGATACTGTGATGCTCCTGACAAACAGAGAACAGAGAACCAACAGGGAATGAACAACAAACAATAATAAAATACAGAGGTGGATTTCACAGCATGTTCACCCCTCAAATTGGGGATTCAGAGAAAATAAAAACAATGGTGAAAGAAAGGGGCGTGTCCTAACTATGGACTGGTACTGTATACAGTAAGGGCAGCACGGTGGCTTAGTGATTAGCATGTTCTCCTCTCAGTGCTAGGGATTGCCGGTGCAAATCCCCATCTGGGTGGAGTTTCCATGTTCTCCCCGTGTCCGCGTATGTTACCTCTGGGTTCCTCCCACAGTCCAAAAACATGGATCAAGTCAATTGAGTTCTCCAAATTGCCCCATATAGAGTGTGTTTGTGTGTCCAGCGATATATTGCCCCCCTGTCCTGGGTGTATCTGCCCAGCGCCCGAAAGGTTCTCCCCTGGATGGGCATGGGGAAGCCCCCCACAACCCTAATAGAGGAAAAAGTGGAGGATAATTGATGGATGGATGTATACGGTAAATGGCTAATAAAAAGAAACCCTGTTGTGTACCTAATAGAGTGGCCGGTGAGTGTCCGGTGATTATTGTATTTATAGTCTGAGACATGCGCAGCTCACAGCACGGTCGGTTAAATGGGTTCTCTGCAGCGCAGTGAGGAATGTCAGAGCATCACGCCGTGGACCGCGTTCACATTACACCAGTGTTTACAGAACGGAGCTGAGTCATCGAGTTACCGCGTCAGTGTGTACAACCATGCCTCTCAATAAACATGAACCATGTGACTCCAGCTACACCGAAGAACGGAGTGCGGAGGGGGCGGACCCAGAATAAACGCCCCCTTTAACTAGAAAGGCAACCACTACCCCTATACCTCACGGGGTAAAAGGAGGGGCAGTCGTAGATTTGGGGTTAAGGAACCAGCCTTGTGACCTGAAGCTCCCCGGGTCGAATCCCGGTCCCAATAAGTATTGATTGAAGTGCCCTTGGGCAAGGCACCTAACCTCAATTGCTCAGGGCACCGTGTTCAGGGCTGCCCACCACTACGGGCAAGTGTGCTCACTTCACTCATGGATGGGTTAAATATGGAGGACAGATTTCTCTGTGTGTGAGCACTATAGGGCAATAGATCACTTTAAAACAGATCCCTTCGATTCCAGGTCCCAAATGTACTAGGACTGAAGTGCCCTTGGGCAAGACACCTAACCCTAATTGCTGTAAGGGCATTGTGTTCTCACTTTCCTCTGTGTGTGTGTGTGTGTGTTCTGCATGGATGGGTTAAATGTGGAGGACAGATTCCTCTGTGTGTGAGCACTGTAGGGCAATAGATCACTTTAAAACAGATCCTTTCGATTCACAAATACTATGGCTGAAGTTCCCTTGGACAAGTGACCTAAACCCAATGGCTCCCAGAGCACAGTGTACAGGGCTGCCCACCGCTCACTCAGTATATATATGTGTGTGTGTGTGTGTGTTTGTGTGTGTGTGTGTGTGTGTGTGTGTGTGTGTGTGTGTGTTCTGCACGGATGGGTTAAATGTGGAGGACACATTCCTGTGTGTGTAAGCCATAGGTCAAATAGATCACTCTAAAATAGATCACTCTAAAATAGATCACTCAAACAGATCACTCTAAAAAGGATCACTAAAATAATTCACTCTAAAATAATTCACTCTAAAACAGATCACTCTAAAACAGATCACTCTAAAACAGATCACTCTAAAACAGATCACTTTAAGAACGCAACATCGCGGACAGAATGTGATGTCATCCGTGCAGCAATGGCACTGCAAGCCCCAGAGGCAGACGATCCGAGAGGACAGAAGAATTAAACAATGAGGTCGCTGGGGTCGGGAGGAAGAGCGTCCTAAAATAAAGCTCTGTTGTTTTTAGCTGAGCGCTCGGTCCTTGCCCGTCAGCTTCCCCTTCCTGATTAAGCAGGAAAAACTTTATCCGTCAGGAGAAAGGGGGGGGGGGGGGGGGGGGGGGGGGGGGGGGGGGGGGGGGGGGGGGGGGGGGGGGGGGGGGGGGGGGGGGGGGGGGGGGGGGGGGGGGGGGGGGGGGGGGGGGGGGGGGGGGGGGTTCCCCATGCCCATCCAGGGGAAAACGTTTCGGGCGCTAGGCATGGAGCTTCCATGTTCTCCCCGTGTCTCCGGGTTTTCCGGTTTCCTCCCACAGTCCAAAAACATGCATTCAAGGTGAATTGGCTGTCCTAAATCACCCCTATTTGTGTGTGTGTGTGTGTGTGTGTGTGTGTGTGTGTGTGTGTGTGTGTGTGTGTGTGTGTGTGTGAGAGTGAGTGTCCAGTGATAGATTGGTGTCCTGTCTTGGGTGTATCTGCCCAGCGCCCGAAACATTCTCCCCTGAATGGGCATGGGAACTCCACCCCCACACCCCCCCCGATGAGGATGAAGCAGTGCATATAAGATGAGAGACACCCGTTAAGTGTATGAACTCCAGCCTCTGCTGTTGCTGCGGTTACTACCGCCGTAACCACAACTGGTAATTGCTATTGATTACGGCCAGCTGTTGTCCACTGCAGCGAGCCTTCAGACCACAGCGCCACCCTCGCACAGAGGAAACAACACCGCACTCCGTTATTAGTGGAAAACCAATCGATACGGTTCCTGTTTGTATTTCAGCAGAGCGCCGAAGCGGAGCTGCTGTTCTCCTGAAGCAGATCAGACGGCATTTCCTTCACTGATCCTGAGCTTTACTCAAAGACATCATCTGATTACGAGCTTCGCGGCCGCAGCCAAACTCCGAAATGAAAAGCATCCAGGTTCTATGTGGGATGAAGAGCGCGTTCTGCATGTTCTGCACGTTATCTACACTGCCTTCAAGAAAAGATTATTTCCAGCTGGTTGGAGATAACAGGATGGAGGAGCGGGCGGCACGGTGGCTTAGTGGTTAGCACGTTTGCCTCTCAGCACTAGGGATTCCCGGTTCGATTCCCAATCTGGGTGGAGTTTCCATGTTCTCCCTGTGTCCGTGTGGGTTTCCTCCGGGTTCTCCGGTTTCCTCCCACAGTCCAAAAACATGGATCAGGGTCAGTTGAATTATCCAAATTGCCCCATATAGAGTGTGTCTGTGTAAGTGAGTGTGTGTCCAGTGGTAGATTGGTGTCCTGTCCTGGGTGTATCTGCCCAGCCCAAAATGTTCTCCCCTGGATGGGCATGGGGAACCCCCCGCGACCCTAATATAGGATAAAGCGTCCTATATTACGACCTTACATACCTACCCGCACCCACCTACCTACCTACCTACATACAGACCCATCTGCCTATAATTATATATATCCAACTACCCCTACCTATCGAACCAACCATTTACCATCCACCCCACCTGCTAAGTCTTCTAACCAATACCTTTTCCCAGCTACCTACCTACCGCCACATACCTACATACCCATCTACCTATCCATCCCCCTATTAGCTACCTATATACTCATTTACAATCCTGGGCTGTCTCAGTGCGGGTGGCTTATTTTCCAACACAAAACTTGTCCCCGCTGCAATTCCCCGAACGAACGCTGACTCGGGTTGTCCGTCTAAATTTGCGGTGTTTCAAGGTCCCGCTCCAGATAAGTGTTCAAAGGCCGTGGCGACACATGATTAAATTCGGAGGATTGGGTTTCATATAAATGTACCCATCTATCCACTTACCACTACCCACCCAAATATTTACCATCCATCCCACCTACTTAGCCTTCTAACCTATACCTTTACCCAGCTACCGACACACCTTCCTACATACCCATCAATCTATCCATCCTCCAATTACCTACCTGTATACCCATTTACCTACATACTTATCCCTTACCCTGACCTATACATCCATACCCACTTATTAAGAACCTTACACCTTTGGGCTGAACTAGAACCAAGACCATAAGTCAGCCCATAAGCCATGTGCTAGTGCATGATGTTCTGGATGAATGAAGAAAAATTCTGAGCAGAAAACACACAGTAACACAAACATAGAGCATCATCCCTGATCGTTCACCTTAAAACTCCCTGAAACCTGCAGACCAGCACTGAGCAGATAAACCCTGCGGCTCTAACACAGACTCCAGGAACCTTGCAGGATGCTGCCGGGAACATTCTCAAGGCATTTTGGCAGAACATGGATCACAAACTGAGAGTCCATGCCAGCCTGCAGAGTGCCGTTCGATCGACCAACAGCATAAAACTGACAGGCTGACAGAATGAACCACGGTGTTTAATAATAAACCTCAACCCCACTCGTTCATTAAGTCAGCCACTTATCCTAATTAAGCTGGTGGGAGGAAGGGAAGCTGGTGCCTCCGCCCGCTCTCACTGAGCGAGAGGTGGGAAAGTCTTCACGGCAACACATTCGCACCCAGGAGCAATTCAATTCCCAATTCATCCCCGTGATGCCTTTCCCGTGCCGTTTTGTACACGCTGCATAGTAAAGGGACGATCTAACTGGCAGTACTTCCGCCTTACACCCCGCCTCATGGGTTTACCCCACACCTTGAGGATGACAGCTCAAGTGAGTGTTGCTCTACGCCATACATACAGAAATGTGCCATCAGACACTAAGAAAAACTCAACAGATGTTGAGAACATACAAAATTGCAACATTCTAACTATTCTCTCCTGAAATTTTTTCTCCAAAAAATTGCCTTATATAGAGTGTGTCTGTGTAAGTGAGTGGGTGTCTAGTGATAGATTGGCACTCTGTCCTGGGTGTATCTGCCCAGTGCCCAAAACCTTCTTCCCTGGATAGGCATGGATAAAGCAGAAGAAAATGGATGGATAGATGAAACCAAGTGACAATTGTGTGATCTTCATTACAACAGACGATACATGACACAAAGATGGGGGAGCTGCATGGAAACTATTGTCTGCAGACATCAGGACCGAGGCTGCAGTTTATTTCCACACAACATGAGACTAAATATAGGTTAGTGATTAGCATGTTCTCCTCTCAGTACTAGGGATTCCCGGTTTGAATCCCAATCTGGGTGAAGTTTGCATGTTCTCCCAGTGTTCTCCAGAACCACGTAGGATTCCTCAGAGTTCTCCGGTTTCCTCCCACAGTCCAAAAACATGGATCAAGTCAATGGAATACTCCAAACTGCCCCATATAGAGTGTGTCTGTGTGATCGAGTGTGAGCCCAGCATCCTGGGTGTATCTACCCAGCACCCAAAACGTTCTCCCCTGGATGGGGATGGGCATGGGGAACCCCGACCCCCCTCCCCGCGACCTCAGTAGAGGATAAAGCGGAAGATAATGGATGGATGGAGAGATGAAACCAAGCAACAGTGGTGTGATCTTCAGTACAAAAGAGGATACACAACACAAGGGGGGGGGGGCTGCATGGAAACTATTGTCTGCAGGCATCAGGACCGAGGCTGCAGGTTATTTTTAAACAACATCATCAAATAAACCTTAAAAGCATCATATTTTGTAGTTTGTATGTAAAACCTGGAACCCGATGTTCTGCAGCAGTGGCGGGTGAGGATGAGGCTGTGATTATAAAGCAATTAGTGTTAAATCTAATGAGCGGTGTGTGTGTGTGTGTGTGTGTGTGTGTGTGTGTGTGTGTGTGTGTGTGTGTGTGTGTGTGTGACCTGTTGCGTCCTGTCGGCCGGGTTCAGCATCACCGCCTGCCGAAAGCTGTTGTCCACGTAGGACGCCATTGTCTCGGATGGAAAGACGGCGGAATTCCGGGCAGAAGGTGGAAGCCCGCGCCGCGTGTCCGTCTCAGCCCGGCCCCCGGGTGCTGCCTCCCGGGCCACAAGACCTGCTGTGCCCCCGAGCCGAGTCGCCTGGACGGAGATCCGGGAGCTGCACGCCGGCGCTGGGCAGTGGCGGCGGGCTCGGTGCGGGCTCAGTGCGGGAGGAGCGTCCCCGGCGTCCCGGCGCTTGTTTTCCAGCACAAAGCTCGTCCCCGCCGCATTTCCCCAAACCAACGCCGACTCGGCTTCTCCGTCCTCGCCCCGCTAGAACATAAACTCGTCCGCTTCCAGATCAGGGTTCAGAGATCCACATGCTCAAATCAGACCCGGAGGACGCACAGGGACACACTGTTGTGGTTCTCCTCCACCATGGTGACCGCTCGCTCGGGAGGAACGCGCTCGAGCCGCCGGGAGCGCGCACGATGGGCGAGACCCGCCTCTCAGGCCTGAACGAGCTCCGGGCGACACCTGCAGGCCAGAGGACGGAACTACAAGCGAGTCATTATTAAGAGGCAAGACAATGGCGTCCCCTCCAGCAGACAGTCCAGAGACCCCGCGGGGGAAAAACACGATTATTTACATGAACTTACTGTCCATCCATCCATTATCTTCCGCTTTATCCTCTATTAGTGTCGCGGGGGGGTTCCCCATGCCCATCCAGGGGAGAACGTTTCGGGCGCTGGGAGATACACCCAGGAAAGGGCGCCAATGTATCGCAGGGCACACACTCACTCACACAGACACACAATTATATAAGCAATTTGGAGAACTCAATTGACTTCATCCATGTTTTTGGACTGTGGGAGGAAACCGGAGAACCCGGAGGAAACCCACACGGACACAGGGAGAACATGGAAAATCCACCCAGATGGGGATTCGAACCAGGAATCCCTAGTGCTGAGAGGAGAACATGCTAACCACTAAGCCACCGTGCCGCCTTACGAACTGACTAAAGAGTGTTTAATCTTACATCATGCCCATAACTCTTACAAATATACTTCTATATTAAATGTTTAAAAGGTGTATAATGACATCTTAGCTACAAAAACAGGGACAATGGTTTGATATCCATCCCTTAAACATCTGTGCTTCTATTGTGCATCTATTATCTTCCACTTTATCCTCTACAGGGGTTGGGGGTGGGGTTCTCCATGCCCATCCAGGGGAGAACATTCCTGGCGCTGGGCTGATACCTGCAGGAAAGGGCGCCAATGTATAGCTGGGCACACACTCACCCACACACACACACACTCTATATGGGGCAATTTGGAGAATTCAATTGACCTTGTACCATGTACCATGCGGACACAGGCAGAACATGGAAACTCCACCCAGATTGGAATTCGAACCAGGAATCCCTAGCACTGAGAGGAGAACATGCTAACCACTAAGCCACTGTGCCACCCACGAACTGACGAAAGAGTGTTAAATCTTACATTATATATATATATATATATATATATATATATATATATATATATATTCATTCATTCATTCATTCATTATCTCCCGCTTATCCTCTATTAGGGTCGCGGTGGGGTTCCCCATGCCCATCCAGGGGAGAACGTCTCTGGCGCTGGGCAGATAGACCCAGGACAGGGCGCCACTCCATCGCTGGGCACACACTCACTCACACAGACACACTCTATATGGGGCAATTTTGAGAATTCAATTAACTTGTTCCATGTTTTTGGACTGTGGGAGGAAACCGGAGAACCCGGAGGAAACCCACGCAGACACGGGGAGAACATGAAAACTCCACCCAGATGGGGATTCGAACCGGGAATCCCTAGTGCTAAGAGGAGAACGTGCTAACCACTAAGCCACCGTGCCGCTATATATATATATATATATATATATATATATATATATATATATATATATATATATATATATATATAAAATCTTTTAAAGGCAAAAACAGGGACAACAATGGTTTGGTATCCATCCCCCAAAGAGCATTAAGCTAAAAACACCTCACAGATCATATGTCAGATAAAAACACTTACAGATCTATTAAACACTATGCAAATAAAACTGCACCTCATTACCTCTCTGATGTAAGAGCTGTGAAAACACTGAAAAGGAAAACAAAAGTGTGTGGTAATCGCTGCAGACTGTGTAAACATGTGGGTTTTGGTATTTACAGTATATCTGTATTTACATTTACACAGTACAAACACATGAGTTTACATTACGTCATGTCATTATTATATCACATGCCTACATACGAGTATTATCATTACTGCTGCTTGTATTACTGCTATTACTATTACAAGTACTACTATTATTTCTAGTATTACTACTGCTGGGTGGCACGGTGGTTTAGTGGTTGGCATGTTCTCCTCTCAGCGCTAGGGATTCCCGGTTCGAATCCCAATCTGGGTGGAGTTTCCATGTTCTCCCCATGTCCTCTGGGCTCTCCGGTTTCCTTCCACAGTCGAAAAACATGGATTCAAGGTCGATTAAATTCTCCAAATTGCCCCATATAGAGTATGTTTGTGTGAGTGAGTGTGTCCAGTGATAGATTGATGTCCTGTCCTGGGTGTACCTGCCTAGCGCCCGAAACATTCTCCCCTGGATGGGCATGAGGAACCCCCCCATGACCCTAATATAGGATAAAACAGAAGATAATGGATGGATTAGTACTGCCACTACAATTACTTTGCTACTATTACTAAGTTTTATTAATGCAACTACTATTAGTATTACTGTTACTATTATTTTTAGTATTAGTATTATTACTACAACTACTAGCATTACTGCTTTTACTTTTACTACTACTGCTGTGTTATTATTACTACTGTGTTATTATTACAATTAGTACAACTGTTAATACTATTACTATTATTTCTTATACTAGTATTACTTTTACAATTACTACCACTACTATTATTATAACTTTTACCACTAGTAGTAGTACTAGTATTGTTATAAATTGGTTTTTAGAGTGCACATGTGATATACATGTTCTTGAATGTGGGTTATCTCATTAATAATCCAGTGAGGCAGTAAATCCAGATACCGTGGCTACCCTTCGTGCAGTGTGGTGACCGTTGTCTTCTCGCTGACAGAGAGCAAGTAACCGAGAGGATCAGTGATGAGGAAACTCTGCAACTCTGCACCTGTTAATAAAGGAGTGGGACAAAGGATCCTATATACAGGTATGCGTTCTAACCATTTAATGTCTAGATTTGTATGAAACTGATGGTGGAACTGAATGTGGTATAGTTCTTTAAAAGCATACAGTGAGGGTTTGGCTGCGGGGAAATACAGCACAGCATATGGAAACCAACCAAACTAACAGCCTGATGTCCGTATCCTCTGTAGGACCGGATGGAATCGGGAACTACAGAGCCAAACTGATCGATTTCCCCCACAGCATTGGCATCGGACCCCTGTCTCCCGAAGCCACCGGGGATTTAATGTACCTCTTTCGGGCTGCCCCAGCAGCTCAGGCACCAAGACCCAAGCACTGTTACGTCGGAGGGGTGGGATGGGGGACCGATCATGGCTATGCAATCAATGCCAGGACCTTACTCAGCAGGCATCAGATTAAGGTAGGTCACTGGAAGACAAATGCAAATCAACCAATTACACTGAATGCTACTTTATGTGACATCTTATTGGCCAGCATTTATATACATCCAGATTTAATGAAATTTGGAAATGGATGGAACTAATGGAACCGCTGATGAGATAAGAACCTTTAGGAGAGATTTGTCATTGTTATACATTGGCCTGCTTATATGCTTATATACATTTATACATTTGTGTTGCTCCGGTTCGAATCCCCATCTGGGTGGAGTTTCCATGTTCTCCCCGTGTCTGCGTGGGTTTCCTCTGGGTTCTCCGGTTTCCTCCCACAGTCCAAAAACATGGATCAAGTTAATTGAATTCTCAAAATTGCCCCTATAGAGTGTGTCTGTGTGAGTGAGTGTGTGCCCAGCGATGGATTGGCGCCCTGTCCTGGGTCTATCCAGCGCCCGAGACGTTCTCCCCTGGATGGGCATGGGGAACCCCACCGCGACCCTAATAGAGGATAAGCGGGAGATAATGAATGAATGAATGAATGAATTTGTGTTTCTTGTTCCATCCATCCCTCTATTATCTTCTGCTTTATCATCTATTAGGGTCACGGGGGGGGGGGGGTCCCCATGCCCATCCAGGGGAGAACGTTTCAGGCGCTGGGCAGATACAACCAGGACAGGACACCAATCTATCGCTGGGCACACACTCACTTACAGAGACACACTCTATATGGGGCAATTTGGAGAATTCAATTGACTTGATCCATGTTTTTGGACTGTGGGGGGAAACCGGAGAACCTGGAGAAAACCCACGTGGACACAGGGAGGACATGGAAACTCCACCCAGATGGGGATTCGAACCGAGATCACCAGGAGTGAGAGGAGATCGTGATAACCACTAAGTGCTGCTTGTTGTTTGTTAGAAATACTATTTATACTTAAGCTTCTAACATCTATAATGTGTTTATCTACATCAGCTTACTGAGTTCCGCTCAGACTTGGAGGCCCGGGTCACTCACAGATATCAGAACCCATGGTAAGTCAGTGCTTGGGATACAGACATGTGCAAAGACACATGTGTTCCCGATGGTTCAAGATCTGGTTCTGCAAATTCACCACTAATTGACCTTCGTGCAAAGACTTACATCCTAAATTACTTAGACTGTAATGATGATGACTTTTGGACTTTGCTCGAGTGGCCAAATGCTCTAATTGTAAGCAGAGTGGCTTGGATTGTACTGAATAACTAATCACGCAAGTCGCTCTGCTAAACATGCAATCAATCTTCTGTCTGCTTTGTGGACAGGCAGCCAAATGGAACCCAATGGAGTCGCACCATGGGCCGTGGCACCTGTAAAGACGATGAGCAGAAGGGCCTGCTAAGCAAGGTGCGATATAAAACTGAAGAATATAGAGATGAACAGTGGAGCGACAGGAGTTTGCTTGGTGGGGCTTACTGGTGCAGTTGTAGGAACCAGCCTTGCAACCAGATGGTTCCTGGTCCGACTCCCGGCCCCGTCAAGTATGGGCTGAAGTGCCTTTAAGCAAGGCACCTAAAGCCAATTTCTCCCCGAGGAGAAGCACTCCAGGCAAAATAGATTACATTATCCATCCATCCATTATATTATGCTTTATCCTCTATTAGGTTCTCGGCGGGGTTCCCCATGCCCATCCAGGAGAGAACGTTTTGGGCGCTGGGCAGATACACCCAGGACAGGACACCAATCTATCACTGGAAACACTCGTTCACACAGACACACTTTATAAGGGGCAATTTGGAGAACTCAATTGACCTTGATCCATGTTTTTGGACTGTGGGAGGAAACCGGAGAACCCGGAGGAAACCCACGCGGACACGTTCCACCAGATCTCATTATCCTTAATCTAATATTTGCAGATGCAGATGTCTTGTCCTCGTTCTTTCTTGTTTCCTGTTAAAGAAACGATATTTTGCAAATGATATGTAAAGAATCGGCCACTGCTGCTGTTTGCTGTGTAATTAATACAGTGCATTTAATCTGGGATATATTTCATTGCAGAGACAAAAGCTTCAGAGGAAAAATGCAGAGGTTCCGAACAGAAATAAACTCTCACTGCCAGCAATAGCAGGAGGCGGAATGTAATAAAACAATCCGGTGGTTCAAACTGCAGCGTCATGGAGCTCCATACACTGCAATGCTTTCATATTACAATCATAACGTTTCTGTGAAAGGAGATCGGATACCCAACTTCATTCTAATAAAGACAAACGTGCTGTATTTAACTACACGTGTCATTTAATTGGTAAAAAACAGGCTTTTTTTTTACATGATAACTACAGATAGTAGTGGGATAAGGAACCCCGCCCCCCGACCCTAGTAGAGGATTAAGTGGAAGATAATGAGATAAGACTGTAGTCCATCTGTGTTCTTTGTTGTTGTTAGTCCCCTGTTGGTTCTCTGTTCTCTATTGGTCAGGATCATCACAGAACAGGTAGAATTTGGGTGGTGGATTGTTTATTGTCAGTTCTGCAGTGACACTGATGTGGTGAGGGCGGTTTTAGTGCAGCAGTTCTTTACCTCAGTGACACTGCTGGGATAGGAATAATGCAGAACGGTGAGCCCAGCGATGGATTGGCGCCCTGTCCTGGGTGTATAATGGATGGATGGATTCCCATGGTTACGAACCCAGGGCACAGTGGTTTAGTGGTTAGCATGTTCTCCTCTCAGCACTAGGGATTCCCGGTTTGAATCCCAATCTGGGTGGAGTTTCCATATTCTCCACGTGGGTTTCCTAAAACATGGATCAAGGTCAATTGAATTCTCCAAATTGCCCCATATAGAGTGTGTATGTGTGAGTAAGTGTGTGCCCAGAGATAGAGGATAAAGTGGAAGATAATGGATGAATTCCCATGGTTACGAACCCAGGGCAGCATGGTGGCTTAGTGATAAGCATGTTCTTCTCTGAGTGCTAGGAATTCCCGGTTAGAATCCCAATCTGGGTGGAGTTTCCATGTTCCCCCCTTTGTCTGCATGTGTTTCCTCCCACAGTCCAAAAACATGGAACAAGGTGAATTGAGTTCTCCAAATTGCCCCATATAGAGTGTGTGCCCAGTGATAGATTGGCGCCCTTTCCTGGGTGTATCTGCCCAGCGCCCGAAACGTTCTCCCCTGGATAGGCATGGAGAAACCTGGAAGAGGATAATAAATAGATAGAAGTATAGCAGTATCGAATCAATTCAACCAAACGATTCACTCGAGTCGGTTCATGTCCACCGAGCCCCTCCGGTACACAAGGGGTCGCTCCACGCAGTGTTCACGCGCGGCTCCTCACAGAACCTTCCAGCTCCTTCATTCAGCAGCGCAGCAGCGTCCGGAACCTCGACCCGAACCCGCAGCATGTCGAACCCGACCCCCGAGTCCAGACCCGGCTCCGCGGACAACCCGCGCGTTTATTTCGATGTCGCGGTCGGCGGCGAACGAGGTAAACTAATCTTTAAACTCGCCGACAGTGAAGAGTCCATTGTGTCGTTAGCAACACACAACAAAACCACAACCACCCTGCCCTCAGACTCCATCACTGCTCCACCACACTGCTCCATCCGAGCTTACATCCGCGATTTAACCCCGGTTTCAGCTCCCAAACCGGCCTTTTAATCAGCCACCTGCTGCCGTGGCTGCCGGACAGAACAGCTGATTCATGCTCACGCTCAGAGGAACCAGAGTTCTATTTAAATAGCACATTTAACTCGTAAATAATGCATTTAAAATGGATAAAGTGTCCTAAATTTGATCAAGACCCTGATGTATGGACCATTTGATGATGAGAATGAATTATAAAGAGGCAGCAGCAGTGTGATGATGGTGGTTCAATGTGGAAACAGCATATTAAATTACAAGCATTATAAAGTATAGTGTTTAAGAAAGTGCATTTACTGTAGATGTAAAAATCATCAGTGGTGTTAAGTAACGATTTATTTATGATCGTATGTATGTTTTTATTTAGTGAAGTCCACTGTTGGAAATATCCATCCATCCAGTATCTTTCACTCTATCCTCTACAAGGGTGATGGGGAGGGAAGGGGGGGGGATTCTCCATGCCCATCCGTTTCAGGCGCTGGGCAGATACACCCAGGAAAGGGCGCTAATGTATCGCTGGGCACACACTCACTCACACAGATACACTCTATATGGGGCAATTTGGAGAATTCATAACCTGGAGGAAACGCATGGGGAGAACATGCAAACCCACCCCGATTGGGATTCGAACCGGGAATCCCTAGAGCTGAGAGGAGAACATGCTAATCACTAAGCCACCGTGCCACCCATATTGAATTCCACTGTTGGATGGTGGTATTTGTATTTATAGCAACATTGGTCTGGTTTCTGATACACAGTACCAGTCAAAATTTGGACATGCCTATTGTCATTTCTGCAGTGCCACTGATGCTGTAAGGGGGTTATAGCTCGTATACTATAGCAGATTTACTAATCTATTGATTACTATAATTAATAATCTGAAGGCATTTAGCAGCAAAATGTCTAAACGCATCAAAACACATCTATTACAGAAGGTGAAATAAAATACATTTGAAACACAAATCTGCAAGGAAAGCGTTTTCCAGTCTAAAAGATCATCTTTGCCCCAAACGTCTCACCAACGCCGTTAAAGGTCTATTATTATAAACACACAGACTGAACGTGTATGTCATGGCGTCATCAGCGGAGTGACCGAACCCTCTCTCCTATTACAGCGGGTCGTATTTTGTTTGAACTCTTTGCCGATGTTGTTCCCAAGACGGCAGAGAACTTCCGCGCCCTCTGCACCGGCGAGAAGGGAATCGGCAAGGGCACCGGAAAACCGCTACACTTTAAGGGCTGCCCTTTCCATCGGAGTAAGTGCAGTACTGTACAGGAACCTTATTGTCCCTCATGAACGTTTATAATTCCAGCTAATTTGTTGTCATTATTTTTTTTACAGTTATTAAGAACTTCATGGTGCAGGGTGGAGATTTCTCGAACCAGAATGGCACGGGTGGAGAAAGTATTTATGGGGAGAAGTTTGAGGATGAAAACTTTCACTATAAGGTAAACGGACAGGATGAGGTCACTACTAAGAGGACTGTGAGTGACGTGGCATTGTCTGATCTCAATCCCATGATATTCACACATTATGGTCTCACCGCATTAGCTTGACTGCTTAATCCTATATCACTGGTGGGGGGGGGGGTCCCTATGACCATCCAGGGGAGAACGCTTTAGGTGCAAGACTCACACAAACTATAAAAGGGTGCAATTTGGAGCCACCAATTCACCTTGAATCCATGTTTTCGGACTGTGGGAGGAAACTGGAGAACCTGGAGGAACATGGAGATACAGAAGGACTTATCTTAATTCTTTGAAGTTTTAGAACTCCTCTAAATCACCTTCGTCTCTGCAGCATGACAAAGAAGGTCTGCTGAGCATGGCCAACGCCGGACCCAACACCAACGGCTCCCAGTTCTTCATCACCACCGTGCCCACTCCTCACTTGGACGGCAAGCATGTGGTGTTCGGGCAGGTGCTCAAAGGGATCGGCGTGGTCAAAATGCTGGAGATGGTCGACACAGAGGGTGATAATCCCATCAAGGTAGGTCACAGGTCACATGACCGCGAGATCTATGAAAAAAAAAAAAAACAATGTTATAGACTCTCCCTGTCCTGTTCAGCGTTGTTGATGTGAAAGGCTATTGGAGCGCCCCCTTGTGTTTTTTCAGTTTTACAGACCTAAATAGATGCAGAGGATGAAAAACATTTCAAGTTGGTATGAAGTTTAATGGTAAATAGTTATAAATTGGCAAAACAAAATCTTTGGACCATGACCAATAAATTGTATTTATTTTTGTACTGTTTGCTAAAACCTAAAATAAGAGATTTATATAAATCGTAGTGCTGATAACATCCGTCCATTATCTTCTGCTTTATCCTCTACTAGGGTTGAGGGGGGTTCCCCATGCCCATCCAGGGGAAAATGTCTCGGGCGCTGGGCAGATACAAGAGAGGACAGCAATCCATCACTATGCACACTTACTCACGCAGACAAACACTCTCACTTTCCCTCTCACTCTCTCTCTCTCTCTCTATATATATATATATGGGGCAATTTGGAGAATTCAATTGACCTTGATCCAAGTTTTTGGACTGTGGGAGGACATCAGAGAACCTGGAGGAAACCCACACAGACAAGGAAGAACGGAGAACATGGAAACTCCACTCAGATTGGGATTCGAACCAGGAATCTCTAGCGCTGAAAGGAGAACATGCTAACCACTAAGCCACCGTGCCGCCCTGATGATAACAGTATCAATCAAAAGTTCAGGCTTTTTGTCGTAATTTGTGGTTTAATTTGTTTATCGGATGCAGTGGCAGCTTTGACGAAGTACCAGGCCGTGGGGGCTGTCCCATCGGAGGCTGCTGGATTTGAATAATACGATCTTAATGGACTTACATGGGTGTTGAAGGATACGAGGGTTCACTATAATCTCCCGAACACGCATCTCACTCGCTCTTCTAATGGAACTGGGAACCGTATTGGACAGTTCGGGATATGATGATTGATTAGTTTCTAATGCATTCAAAGCAAAACGTTTACCTTTGTTTTGCTCAGCCGTGTGTCATCACTGACTGCGGAGAACAGAAAGCCGATGATGACTGGAGCGCAGCTCCCAACGATGGCTCTGGAGACATCCACCCGGACTTTCCCGAGGACTCGGACCTCGACTTTAAAGACGTGAGTATTGTGGTGGTTGACCTCCAGGGGGGGGGGGGGGGGGGGGGGGGGGGGGGGGGGGGGGGGGGGGGGGGGGGGGGGGGGGGGGGGGGGGGGGGGGGGGGGGGGGGGGGGGGGGGGGGGGGGTTCCAAGGCTGTCAGGTGAACCCCCCCCCCCCCCCACCCCTCATTCATACATCCAGGTTGTCCGCACCATCAAAATCCACCGTAGATTGACTGTATAATGGATTCAAGTGGATCTTCCTCATCTGTAGGTATCTGGAGGTATGTGGCGGCGCCATAGGCGACGACCCCGATCAGAAGAAGCTGGAACCCGTCGCTCTGAGCTGCGTCCTCAACACGGCGGCCTGTAAGCTTAAACTGCAGCAGTGGCAGGAGGCCATCGAGAGCTGCGACGAGGTAGAGAGCTTTAGAAGATGTCATTTCTTAGGTGTCCTTGAGTGCCCTGAAAGGCGCCATTTATAAATAAAATGCATTATTATTAATATTTCTTATGGATAAAGGCTCCATGGTTCCTTTAGTCGATCATGAAAAACATCAGCTTCACATGAAAGGAACAGAATGTAAAGCAAACACAAAAATGACCCCAGAAAATCTAAACACAGCTGATTAATGAATGGAGTTGCCACCTCCACCTCACCTCACAGCTATGATCTCCAACAGGGATACAGTTTTAATTACTTAGGCATAAAGTATAATGATTGGCGCCCTGGGTGTATCTGCCCAGCACCCGAAACGTTCTCCCCTGGATGGGCATGAGGGAACCCCCCCCCCCCACGCGACCCTAATGGAGGATAAAGCGTAATATGATGGATGAAGTGTAACGCCATTTCCAGCACTGCTTTATGGATTATAATCTAAGCATATCATACAGAGTGCCTGTTTTAGAATCAACAGGGTGGGATGGGGTGGAGCATGGACTAAGGGGTTGTAGATGATAAGATTAATATATTATTATATAAAAATGGTGGCAACTCTTTAATTTCTGCAATACTAAACTGCAATGGATGTCTATGAAACAGATCACTTGTTAATGCTGTCTGTGTTGCAGGCGCTGGAGATAAATCAGACTCACGCTAAAGCGCTGTTCAGAAGAGCTCAGGCCTGGCAGGGACTCAAGGAGTTTGACATGGCCATGGTATCAGTTCCACAACCCACTCACATATACATATACAGTACCAGTCAAACGTATGGCCACACCCCCTTCTTGCTCTATTGTCTAGTTTCCTCCACTTATATAGATGGACTTTGTAGTTCTACAATTACAGACTGTAGTCCATTGTTGGTTACTATTGGTCAGGAGCATCACAGAACAGGTAGAATTTGGGTGGTGGATTGTTTATTGTCAGTTCTGCAGTGACACTGATGTGGTGAGGGGGGTTTTAGTGCAGCAGTGCTTTACCTCAGTGACACTGCTGGGATAGGACTAATGTACCCACCAAATAACCCCTGCTCTGTGGTGGTACTATTGGGGTTCTGACCATTAGAACACAGTAAAGGGGACGTACACAGTATGTACTGTAGAACACAAACAGATGGACTACAGAATGGAATTATAGAACTACAAAGTCCATCTTTACTATAAAAACGGGAGTGTCCAAACTTTTGACTGATACTATACACATAACGATAAATCTGAACCTTGTGGGGATTAATGGCATAATTTCAAGGTTTGAAAAAGGAAAACTGGATGTACCTGCGTCATCGCTGACGGCACATTAATCTCTCCTCTTGTCGGATTACAGACGGATTTGAAGAAAGCACAGGAGATTGCCCCCGACGACAAAGGTAGGAATTGTTGTAATGACTGCACACAGCTGGAATTTTCACCGTCAATCAAAAACCAATTTCAACCGTCTCCTCCGAATCCCAAATGAAATTCAGACGCGCCGTCTCCGGTCCTCCCTCATCGCTCGGTTCAGCTGGCGCTATGTTTAATTCTCAGATTAAAACTTTAAACAGTTTTATATCTTCACATTTCTCTTTAAAATAAACTTGTTAATCACTGGTCACACAGACCACTCACCAACCAACATATCAGTTTTGCTTATTGTAGAGATGCACAGTGTTATTATAGTTACAGCATAGTCCCATCAGACTGCTGCACTAAATCCCCCCTCACCACATCAGGGTCACTGCAGAACTGATATTAAACAATCCACCACCCAAATTCTACCTGTTCTGTGATGCTCCTGACCAATAGAGAACCAACAGAGAACCAACAGGGGACTAACAACAACAAAGAACACAGATGGACTACAGTCTGTAATTATAAAACTACAAAGTCCATCAATATGATAAGTGGAGGAAATGGAGAATGGAGTAAGCAGGGGGCGTGTCCAAACCTTTTGATGTCTAATACTACACTGTGCATTTATATAGTAAGTATAGTTAAAGCATAGTGCATCTATTTCCCTACATCCCTTGTTCTCCAATGATAAGATATACACTACTATACGTAAGCGTTACCTGGGCAGTGGATGACACTCAGTATTACGCAGTCTCTGACATTGTGTTGCAGTTATATAAGTGGATCAGACATCCAAAGGTTTGTCCACACCCCCTGCTTGCTCTATTGTCTGTTCTCAACTTACCATATAGATGGACTTTGTAGTTTTATAATAACAGACTGTAGTCCATCTGTGTTCTTTGTTGTTGTTGGTTCTCTGTTGGTCAGGAGCATCACAGAACAGGTAGAATTTGGGTGGTGGATTGTTTATTGTCAGTTCTGCAGTGACACTGATGTGGTGAGGGGGGGTTTAGTGCAGCAATCTGTAATTGTAGAACAATTGTAGTAGAAGTCTGTAAGTGGAACTTATAAACATGGATAATAAACAAGTGGAGAACAAAAAAGGTGCGTCCAGACTTGAGAATTATCCACCACCCAAATATTACCAGCACTGTGCGGATCATAATAAATAAAAAGATAGAAACAGGTGTAGTACAGACTCTACAACTACAATGTGAGGCTGATCAGGGTGCAATAGACCATAAGGGTGAAAACATGGAGGTGTATATAATAAAGTGGGCAGTGTTTATGCACACCCGAGTGTTTATACGTGTTTTGAAACATGGCATTTCTCTGCGACAGCGATTGCAAACGAGATGCTGAGGGTTAAGCAGAAAGTAAAGGAGGAGAAGGAAAAGGAGAAGAAGATCTACTCCAAAATGTTTGCCTAGTGACCGGCGGAGCCTCCTCCCTCGACATGGCATCATCCGGGCATCCCAGACGGCTGCTGGGGAATCCCCAATCCCCCCCCGGCTCTGAAAAATATCCTAGGAAAAGATTTAAGAGGTTACAGCATTGGACTCTTGAACTTATCATATACACAGTATGTAATATTCTATGTACAATACTTGAAGTTTGGGTCTGAACACTGTAAGGAACCTGTCGTCGGAGGTCTGAACTGTGCTTACATGTACTGTGTGTTAGAAACTCATTACAGTGAACTCACAACCAACACTGTGTGATTAATTCCTGCAAAGAAACACCAACAAACCTGTGTGGAGTTACTTTATTCTACTGTTTTCTTTTTTTTGCGCTTTACATTATTTACAGTGGGCAGAGAGACCCTCTGAGCTCAGAACCCCGCTACAGAACCAGTCCTGTTTATATCTCGATGCAATCCTGTTGGCTGGTCACATGACACCTGTCACATCATTCAGTTTGATCCATAATTCCAGTAGCAGGGGATTATGGGAATGAGTCCGCCTCCCGCACGGTAAAAGCACAGACTTGTTGCACACACTCGCTGCGGCGTGATCCCAGAGCAAAGCAAGGGAAGGATTCCCACGCAGACGGTCCAATCACATGCCGTTATAGGCCGGACCCCCGCTCCCCTCCGGGACGACCCAGTTAATGTTCTGACTCGGATCTTTGATGTCGCATGTTTTACAGTGCACGCAGTTCTGAGCGTTGATCTGGAGCCTCACGCCGTCGCCCGATTCCAGCGGAACGAACTCGTACACACCTTTGAGAGATTGGAACATTAAATTGGCTGTGGGTCATGACATCATGACTGAATTTATGAGTTTACCACCCAAACACTGTATTTAATTGATGATTATATGATTAAAATTAGATGGACTACAGTCTGTAATTAAATAAAACTACAAAGTCTATTTATAGGGTAAGTGGTGAGGCAGTCGTACCTGCAGGACAGAATCTCTGCTCGGGGCCGTCGTAGGTGGCGAGGTTTTGAGCCACGGGAACGCCGTCGTCCTTCAGCGTGAGGTGCGGGGGCTGATCGTGCTCGTGATTGGTGCCGCTCAGGGCCACAGAGGACAGCAGGTCGAAGCTGAGCTTGCCGTCGGGTTTGGGGTATTCGATCGGGGCACAGTCCTTCGCCGGCTTCAGCTGGGCCGAGTCCACACCTGTGGAAACACATTTAAAAAAATTTATCCTTTGATGTGAGGGCGGCACGCTGGCTTAGTGGTTAGCATGTTCTCCTCTCAGCGCTAGGAATTTCCCGTTTGAATCCCCATCTGGTTGAAGTTTCCATGTTCTCCCCGTGTCCGCGTGGGTTTCCTTTCACACACACTCTATATGGGGCAATTTGGAGCATTGAATTAACCTTGAATCCATAGAAGGATACCGGAGAACCCAGAGGACACCCATGCGGACACGGGGAGAACATTGGGGTTGGGATTAGAACCGGGAATTCCTGAGAGGGGGACGTGCTATCCACTAAGCTAGCGTGCCGCATCAGCGAAATTCTACTTACTTAAATTCTAAGGAGAGAATTAGGGCTTAGTAATTAGCATGTTCTCCTCTCAGCGCTGGGGATTCCCAGTTCAAATCCCAATCTTGGTGGAGTTTCCATGTTCTCCGCGTGTCCACGTGGGTTTCATGGACCTGGATGGATCAAGGTCAATTGAATTCTCCAAATTGCCCCATATAGAGTGTGTCTGTGTGAGTGAGTGTGTGCCCAGCGATGGATTGGCGCCTAAAACGTTTTGCCCTGGATGGGCATGGGGAACCCCCCCACGACACTAGTAGAGGATAAAGCAAAAGATAATGGATGGATGGATAGATTCTTTGATGTCCATCCATCACATTAACTGAGGTTACAGCTACATATTGGGTTTATGGGGTACAGTGTCCTCTCACAGTCTCAAAACATGGATTTCTGCTCTTAATTGCCCCATGTAGTGTGTGTTTGTGTGCCCAGCGATAGATTGGTGCCCTGTCCTGGGTGTATCTGCTCAGCACCAAAGATAGCTCCCCTGGATCCCCTCCCCACCCCTGGAATAGAATTAAGTGGAGGATAATGAATGGCTAAAGTCTCTCTCACCGCAGTGTTTAAGAGTCCAGGGTTCCTTTCCCCTCAGCATCCAGTAAAAGATTCCGGTGTACAGCATCCCGCCATACAGACCGAAGTAGTTGTGAAACGACGGCCGGATGTTCCTCACGGCGTACAGCTCCTTCCAAACCCAGGACTTCTTCAGGCTTTCCTCGTACTCCGGAACACAGAGACCTGAGAGGGACACACCGCAGCCACGGGTTCAGTCTGTTCCCCGTAGCGTCCACGCTCAGAACGACGGCGGGGGAGGACTTACCCGCGGTCTGCGACTGCAGACTCTCATCCGCGAGCTTAGCGAAGACGGCCTCGGCCGCCAGCATGCCGCTCTTCATGGCCGTGTGCGTGCCCTTGATCTTGGGTACGTTCATGAAGCCGGGGCTGCAGCCGATCAGAGCTCCGCCGGGGAATGTCAGTCTGGGCACGGACTGCCGGCATGGACGCAACAGTCAAGTTACCAATGACTACCAATGCATAGGGATTATAGCGATTTAATCCAAGGAGACGGTAAATACAGGGCGGCACAGTGGCTTAGTTGTTGGCATGTTCTCCTCTCAGCATTAGGGATTCCCGGTTCGAATCTCAATCTGGGTGGAGTTTCCATGTTCTCTCCGTGTCCGAATGGGTTTCCTCCGGGTTCTCTGGTTTCCTCCCACAGTCCAAAAACATGGATCAAGGTCAATTGAATTCTCCAAATTGCCCCATATAGAGTATGTATGTGTGAGTGAGTGAGCGTGTGTCCAGCGATAGATTGCCCCCCCGTCCTGGGTGTATCTGCCAAGCGCCCGAAACGTTCTCCCCTGGATGGGCATGGGGAACCCCCTGCAGCGACCCTAGTAGAGGATAAAGCGGATGAATGGATGGATGAAGATGGTAAGTACCTGAAAGCCTCCTTCATTCAGAGCCCTGGCTCCATACGCTATCCTGCTGCCACCCTCGAGGGTGGGCGAGATGGACGGGTGGTGCTTCCAGCGCTGGAACTCCCTGAACGGACTGAGGTAGGGGTTACTGTAATCCAGACCAACCTGCACGACACACAACACAGAGGTGAACATACAAACCGATAAACCTTTAAGACCAGGCCATGTTGGGTGAGGGGTGGTGTGGGGTGCAGGAGAAGCAACGGCGACGGGCACACTTAAGATATATATAGCTGATTGCTTAAACAGAGGCGGCACGGTGGCTTAGTGGTCAGCATGTTCTCCTCTCAGCGCTCGGGAGTTTCCATGTACTCCGTTCTCCCTGTGTCCGCGTGGGTTTTCTCCGGGTTCTCCGGTTTCCTCCCACAGTCCAAAAACATGGATCTAGGTCAATTGAATTCTCCAAATTGCCCCATATATAGTGTGTTTGTGTGTCCAGTGATAGATTGGTGTCCTGTCCTGGGTGTATCTGCCCAGCGCCCGAAACGTTGTCCCCTGGATGGGCATGGGGAACCCCCCGCGACCCTAGTAGAGGATAAAGCGGAAGATAATGGATGGATGTTAACAGGGATAACATTTTTGTGTCTGTATTTAATACAGGGCAAAGTGGCTTGGTGTTTAGCATGTTCTCCTCTCTGCACAGTGTGTCTGTGTGAGTGAGTGTGTGCCCAGTGATAGATTGGCATCCTGTCTTGGGTGTATCTGCCCAGCGCCTGAAACTTTCTCCCCTGGATGGGCATGAGGAACCCCCTGCAGTGACCCTAGCAGAGGATAACGCGGAAGATGATGGATGGATGAATGCTTAAACAAAATCTGCCTTTTATTAAAGTAATGCAGCTCAGAGCTGTGCATTGCTGATTCCTGTCTGCATCGGGATAAAGGCAGATCAAAGGGAACACTGCGCCGCCCCGTCTCAGATCAAAGGAGCGCCGAGATCAAAAGTTCAGGTGTACCCCGCAGTCGGATCCATCTGATGAGGGCGGAGGAGTGTAATGTTCATTGTCTGGCTCACCACTAAGCCCAGGGCCACCAGCGGCTCTCCCTCGTTCAGGTGGTAGAGGAAGGACCCTCCATACGTGTTCCGCTTCAGAGGCCAGCCCACAGAGTGCTCCACCCTGCCGGGACGCCATTTCTTCTCGTCTATGACCCACAGCTGGGAAAAGAAACCGGGAGAACGTGACGAACATGTGGTGGGTGGATCCTCTGCAGTACAGTACCGGTCCAAAGTTTGGCCACGCCTCCATCTTACTCCATTATCTACTTCCTCTACATGGAATGTTTTACATGTGGCACGGTAGCTTAGTGGTTGGCATGTTCTCCTCTCAGCGCTAGGGATTCCCAGTTTAAATCCCAATCTGAATGGAGTTTCCATGTTCTCCCCATGTCTGCGTGGGTTTTCTCCGGTTTCTCCCACAGTCCAAAAACATGGATCAAGGTCAATTGAATTCTCCAAATTGCCCTATATAGAGTGTGTTTGTGTGAGTAAGCGTGTATCCAGTGATAGATTGACGTCTTGTACTGGATGTATCTGCCCAGCGCCCGAGACGTTCTTCCCTGGATGGGCATGGGGAACCCCCCCCTTTCCCCCCGCGACCCAAGTAGAGGATAAAGCGGAAGATAATGGATGGGTGGATTGAATGTTCTATAATTACAGACTGTAGTTCATCTGTGTTCTTTGTTGTTGTTTGTTGCCTGTTGGTTCTCTGTTGGTTTTCTATTGGTCAGGAGCATCACAGAACAGGTAGAATTTGGGTGGTGGATTGTTTATTATCAGTTCTGCAGTGACACTGATGTGGTGAGGGGGGTTTTAGTGCAGCAGTGCTTTACCTCAGTGACACTGCTGGGATAGGAATAATGCACCCACCAAATAACCCCTGCTCTGTGATGGTACTATTGGGGTTCTGACCATTAGAACAGAGTAAAGGGGACGTACACAGTATGTACTGTAGAACACAAACAGATGGACTACAGAATGGGTTTGGAGAACTACAAAGTCCATCTTTACAGGAAGTGTAATTGAGAACATGAATAAGTGGAGCAAAAAGGGGGCGTGTCCAAACTTGTATGAAGACTGGTACTAAAGCAGTTATTCCAGAATTACTCAAGGTTCTAACCCCCAACATTCAGACTGATACAGAACCCCGGAAGAATTGAAAGCACTAATGTGGTACACAACACGTTTAGATCGGATGTAAAAGCGGCTGATTGTGATGTCATCGCCACCTCTTTCAGCCCGATGGCGTAGGTCTGCGGCTCACAGTCCTCCCTCAGATTGAAACGCTTGTAGAGTTGCTTAGCCAGGTGTCCGTGGCAACCTTCTCCGAACAGAGTGACCTTGGCGTGGAGCTCCATGCCACGTTCGAACACGTCCTGCACCAGACGCCACACCACGGACAAGATTATAACACAATTCTCATTTTATTTTACACACACACGTTTGTACAAAGGTAATAATAAACGGGTACGAATCAGTGATGTTAACATGCTGACAGCCCTTACATCATCATTTATCACTGAGAATCTAGTTCATAATGAATGTGCATTTGGGTGGGTGGATGATTAGGTGGTTAACTTACCTTGGGAGAGCCATCTTTAGCGATTCCCACGTCATTAGTCGCAATTCCCTTCACACTTCCATCCTCATGAAACAACACCTGTCACACAGAAGCCTCACATTTATCCCTCAGGCAACACATGATATCACCAGATGCAGAGAAGCCTCATGAATATTTAACAGCAGTGTTATCCGTACACGGGCTTAGTTGTTGGCATGTTCTCCTCTCAGTGCTTGGGATTCCCGGTTCGAATCCCAATCTGGGTGGAGTTCCCATGTTCTCCCCGTGTCCGTTTGGGTTTCCTCCGGTTTCCTCCCACAGTCCAAAAACATGGATCAAGGTCAATTAAATTCTCCAAATTGCCCCATATAGAGTGTGTGTGTGAGTGAGCGTGTGTGTGTGTGTCCAGGCGTCCTGTCCTGGGTGTATCTGCGCAGGGCCTGAAACGTTCTTCACTTGATTGGCATGTGGAACCCCCCCGCGACCATATATATATATATATACATACATAAACATACACACACGTGTCCCAGTGTTTACAGCGGTGCGAGTATTTTGGCGTACTGACCTCAGACGCAGCGTACCCCGGGTACAACTCGACCCCGAGCTCCTCGGCTTGTTCACCTAACCAGCGCACGAAGTGCCCCAAACGCACGATGTAGTTCCCGTGATTGTTCATGGGAAGACCTGGAGATTTCAAACAGACGTTCAGGAATCAACAATGAGAGAACCTTCGTTTAAACACCGGCCGTCTGACGGACCGGAGCAGCAGAGGTTACACAACCCACTGTTGTATAATTCCTGCATGAGGACGTGACACAAGTCACTGTGTTTCACCTGGAAGAATTGGAACTGGGATTCTGTGTTTTTCTGTCAGGATCGCAAACCTGTCTTCAGTAACCGGAGTGTTGAGTGGCGCCTGAGAAGCAGAAAACAAACTGTTATTAAAGGTGAAACTGTTACAGAACCTCTACATGTCTGAGTCTGTGTGTGTCTGTCTCACTCTCTGTGTGTGTGTGTATGGACATGAAGAAAGAGACACACTCAAAATATATATACACAGTAACACAAACTGCATGTTTGTATCTGTATGTCTTGTGGGTGTGTGTGTCTCTCTCTCTGTCTGTCTGTATGTCCATCTCTGTGTTTATGTCTCTGTGTATGTTCCTCTGTATCGCTCTCTTTCTTCATCTCTGTCTGCATGTCTCTTTGTATGACCGTCTGTCCCTCTCTGTATGTCCATCTCTAAGTACGTCTCTGTGTATGTCTCTCTTTGTCTGTATGTCCATCTCTAAGTGTATGGGCCTGTGTATGTCTGTCTGTATCTCTCTCTTAGTCTCTCTCAGTGTGTCCATCTCTCTCTGTCTCTATGTGTCAGTCTGTCTCTCTGTGTGTGTATGTCCGTCTCTCTGTACCCCTCTCTCTTTCCAATCCGGGATGAGTTCACTAAGAGCCGAGGGTTCAAGACAGGCCCCGGACAGCGTGTGAGCCCCGATCTGCGATGCCTTCTCCACCACACACACTCGCAGTTCCTTCTCGTGCTGATTGGCCAGCTGCTTCAGCCGGATGGCTGCTGCCAAGCCGGCGGGTCCACCTCCCACGATGACAACATCTGCCTCATCAGCGAAACGCTCCATCTCCACACCTGCAGGAGGAGACATGTCCACCATCCTTAACACTGTGCACCACATAATGAGCGATCTGCACCACATCTGTATTTAGTCCTCTGTCTGCTAAATGAGGATCCTTAAGGTTGCACCTCAGTGACACTGCTGGGATAGGAATAATGCACCCACCAAATAACCCCTGCTCTGTGGTGGTACTATTGGGGTTCTGACCATTAGAACAGAGTAAAGGGGACGTACACAGTATGTACTGTAGAACACAAACAGATGGACTACAGAATGGAATTGGAGAACTACAAAGACCATCTTTACAGGAAGGGGGTGTGTCCAAACTTTTAACTTATATACTGTATATATAACAGGTTCATCTGAGGTCTGTAACTGAGTTTAAAACTTGTGTCACTCCACAAATATATTCAACCTCCACTAATGTCCTGACGTTCTGCATGTTCCACACCCACAGAACATCTTCTCACTTCAGACTCTTCCTCTTTGAACCTTAAGCTCCTTGTGCCGACACATCGTACCCATCTATCCATCGTCTTCCGCTTTATCCTCTATTAGGGTCGCGGTGGGGTTCCCCATGCCCATCCAAGGGAGAACGTTTTGGGCGCTGGGCAGATACACCCAGGACAGGGTGCCAATCTATCACTGGACACACACTCACTCACACACACACACTCTATATGGGGCAATTTGGAGAACTCAATTGACCTTGATCCATGTTTTTGGACTGTGGGAGGGAACCGGAGAATCCAGAGGAAACCCACACAGACACGTGGAAAACATGGAAACTCGGGGATAGAAAATGGGGATTTGAACCGGGAATCCCTAGTGCTGAAAGGGGAACATGCTAACCACCCTAGCCACGGTGCAACCCTACACATTGTACCGTAAACCTCAATGTCATTTCCAGCTCCTACGAACGCCTAGCAACAAGACTCGCCCCTGTCTCGCCTCGTCTCGTTCGCTGTTACACCAGCATCCATGCAGAACTTAAATGTATTAATAAGTAACGACTCGCCGATGTGGGATGAGAAATCTGATTAAGGCTGATTGAAGCCTGACACAATCAGACACGGCCACTCCTGATCGGGAAATCCAATTTAGACTCAGAGCAATGGACGGCGGCCGTTTGTCTCGGCTAATAAAAGCGTCTGAAGTGACGGTGAGAAACAGAAAGCCGTCGGCATCAAAGCCATCAGATCCGCTCACCGCTTCAGTCAGAATTATTGAACAACACGCGTCAGCGGGCCGGAGTGCGCTGGGGGGGGGCACGCCGTCACAGCGTGAACCGGCGACCAGCACGGAACAGAGCGATGAAGAATTCACAACTTTTTATACAGCCACAGTCCAAAAACATGGATCAAGTCAATTGAATTCTCCAAATTGCCCCATATAGTGTGTGTCTGTGTGAGTGAATGTGTGCCCAGCAAAAGATTGGCGTCCTGTCCTGGTCGTATCTGCCCAGCGCCCAAGACGTTCTCCCCTGGATGGGCATGGGGAACCCCAGCGCGACCCTAGTAGAGAAGAATAATGGAAAGGATGGAAAACTGCCAACCAACAATCCACAACCCAATTCCACCTGTTCTGTGATGCTCCTGACCAATAGAAAACAGAGAACCAACAAATAAATTGTAATTGTAAAACAACAAAGTCTATTAATATGATAAATGGAGGAAATGGAGAATGGAGCATGAAGGGGGCGTGGCCAAAGTGTAACAAGTGCTGTCACACACCGTATAAATATGGGATTACTGCCAGGGACTCCTCCATGGTCACTTGAACCAATCGTACCTTGACCTCAGCAACAAGAGCTCTTAGAATCCACCCAGACATCCTGGGGGAGAACATACTAATTCCAAAATTAATGCTGAGGCAATCAAAATCAAGTATATCATCAGGTAGGGAAGTTAACAGTGAGGA
The DNA here is from genome assembly GCA_019802435.1 of Corydoras maculifer. Lineage (NCBI taxonomy): Eukaryota > Metazoa > Chordata > Actinopteri > Siluriformes > Callichthyidae > Corydoras > Corydoras maculifer. The sequence goes on along the minus strand of JAFMOD010000602.1, from coordinate 619,927 downwards.
CAGACCTTGAGTTTTCCATTACTTGTATCCAACAGTTCAACAGTAATCGATTATGTGACAGCGAGGTGGACGACTGGACACCTGGGGAAGAGGCGGAGCCAAGGATGTGAAAGTAACTGATGCACCTGCCGTAGTTTCTACTCATGATCTGTGTGAGGTATTTAATTAGAGACGAGATGATGAAGAGAGAGAGGACGGAGGGGCTTGATGGGACACAGAGAGACCAATAGGAACGCAACAGTTAAAAATTCAGTACCAATTACAGTACTATTGCTTCAGGGGTGCGGTATCATGGTTGACCATGTGCTCTGTATGTCTATACATTTACATTTGGTCATTTAGCAGACGCTTTTATCCAAAGCAACTTACAAGGTAAGCACAGGTTTAATCACAATGTAGTGTAGTGTAGAGAATAGTTCCTAGACAATACTACTAGCAACACAATGACATGCTACAAAATGTAATGGTTACAGTGACATATTTACACTGTGTGTGTTCAACGCTCTTATCACACCGACGTCATGATTCCGTATACGAGTCTGAATTTAGAACAGAACACACGGAGAACTCACCTTCCCATCGTGGATCCTTGTCCCGGGGGCAGACGGTGTAATGGGTGGTGATTCGTGGAACCGATGCCGAGGAGCATCTCTTTATGTACGCCTGCGGGAGCACACGCTCACTCTGGACTGCCTGCAGCGCGCGTAAACATCGCCGTGCTGGAACAGACGGATCAGGCATGTTAAAGCTACTGCCTTAACGCAAGGAGGTCCTTGGTTTGGTTCCCGTTTTGGAAGAACCTAACCCTTCTGTGTGTATTGATTTGTGTGGGGCAGTCAAGATCCTCCACCTTAAATCCATCTAAATGTGTCTCATAAACGAACCTTGTTCTGTGCACTGTCACATTCAGAGTAAAATAGGAACAAAAGCGGGCCTTCCCCAAACTTTTCTCCCAATGTTGGACGTATACAGTTGTCCAAAATGTCCTGTTGTGACTTAAGGTGGCACTGCAAAAAGATCCCGGGTTCAATTTCTGTGGGAAAATATAGGAACACAATAGGGCCTTCCCCAAACTTTTTTTCCCAGTGCATGAGTGGGTTTACTATAAGTACTCAGGTCTCCTTCCTCATTCCAAAGACATGCTAATAGGTACATTAGATGTACTAATTACGCCCCCCCCCCTACCATTTGTATGAAAGACCTGGTGACCGACCGCATGAAGCCCTTTATTATTAAACTCTGAATAAAGAACTGAATCTTTATAAACTGACTTATAGATCATCCAAAGGTCAGACGTGACTATATATATCACCCCCATTTGAGACACAGAGGTTCTGCTTCATTCCCACACCTGCAACGGAGGGTCACGTGGAACTGATAACTGTGTTATTTACCAGTCATTTTTGTTTTGGGCTTTTGTTTACTTTTAGATCAATACTGTGATGATAATCCTGAACCATCAAGGTCTAAATATGATGTAACTTCTAGGTTTACATTCCAATCTGATCTGTGGGGTTTTCATTTTTAAAAAACAGACAAAAGGGGACTAACAAAGTATAAAATCTGACGGACTACAATCTGAAAATGTATAACTACAAAGCCCATCTATTTGGTAAAGTGATGATATAATGGATTGTGAGTGTAGAGACCAGGAGGTAGACGATCCTGGTCTCTACCAGTGACCGATGGGTGTTTAATAAGTAGTATCTAAAAAAAAAAAATATATATATATATATATATATAAATTTTAATGGGAGGCGATATATATTCAGTTGGTTTATGTTTATAAGCCTCATGGTTGGTGGACGTTCACTATATTTATACTTTAAATACAAAAATAATACAGTGAAGGTCCACCAACCATGAGGCTTATAAACATAAAATGGGGTGATTTTTTAAATATTAATTGGATAAAATATTGACATGGATGAAATGTTTGTGTCTGTATTTAGTGGGTGGCACAATGGCTTAGTGGTTGGCATGTTCTCTTCTCAGCACTAGGGATTCCTGGTTCGAATCCCAATCTGGGTGGAGTTTCCATGTTCTCCCTGTGTCCGCGTGGGTTTCCTCTGGGTTCTCTCGTTTCCTCTCACAGTCCAAAAACATGGATGAAGGTAAATTGAATTCTCCAAATTGCCCCATATAGAGTGTTTATGTGTGTCTGTGTGAGTAAGTGTGTGCCTAGTGATAGATTAGCGTCCTGTCCTGGGTGTATCTGCCCAGCGTCCAAGACGTCCTCCCCTGGATGGGCATGGGGAACAGGTGGGGCGACACCAGCAGAGAATAAAAGTGGAAAATAATGGATGGATAAAATTAGTGTCCTAATTATGTTTTAATACACTCCAAGATTCGAAAGAGTTCTAAAGGAAGGCAGGTCTACGTCACAGTGAAACCCTAATACATTCTAGAATGCTTTAATGACGCTTATGAACTTTGCCCCAGTTTTAGCTCGTTAGCTCATAACCTACAACTACAAGGTTACAGGACACAATTACAGTACATTTAAAGTTTAATTCAAACATATACAATAAAAAGAGTTTATATTAATTATAATAAAGCAAATAAGTGCGTCAGCAAAGACAAATATAAATAGAACACAACGGAAACATACGTTGCGTGTGAATCGCGTCCCAATTCGGTTCTGTAATAAAAGGAGTGCACTCATTACCCAGGCGCTCGCTCACTACGTAGGGAACATGGGAAGGGAGGCGATGTGCATTTGAAACGCGGCTCGAACTGAGCGGTTCCTATATAACGCGACTGATATTTACCTTGAAGCGAACATCTTCTGGACGAGAACATGGGTAAAAGCGTTCGGTTCCAAGCCGCTGAGCGACGTCTCGATGATTAAAAACGAGATAAACGAGATAAAAAGAGCAACGAAGCTTCGATTTGTGTTCTGTCACCTCTGCAGACGCCGCGGTTCTTCATTGACGGCGGAATGAGCGCGCGACTAGTTACTGCCGCCTGTTGGTTAGCGTGAGAGTGGCGCTTTGATTTGCGTTAAACTTTTTAAAATAAAACTTTTATTGTACAGATTGTACTTTCTGAATTTGTATTTTCATCCATCCATCCATCCATCCATCCATCTATTATCTTCCACTTTATCCTCTATTAGGGTCGCGGGGGGTGGGGGATCCCATGCCCAACGAACCCGCGAACACGGGGAGAACATGAAAACACCAAGCCACCATGCCCTGTATTAAATACAGACACAAACATTTTCTCCATGTTAACATACATCCATTATCGTCCACTTTATTCTCTATTAGGGTCGAGGGGGGGGGGGTTCCCCTGCCCATCCAGGGAAGAACGTTTTGGGCGCTGGGCAGATACACCCAGGACAATGCGCCAACCTATCACTGGACACACACTCACAAAGACACAAACATACACTCTATATGGGGCAATTTGGCGAATTCAATTGACGTTGATCCATGTTTTTGGACTGTGGGAGGAAATCAGAGAACCCGGAGGAAACCCAACGAACCCGCGAACACGGGGAGAACATGCTAAACACCAAGCCACCATGCCCTGTATTAAATACAGACACAAACATTTTCTCCATATTAACATACATCCATTATCGTCTACTTTATTCTCTATTAGGGTCGAGGGGGGGGGTTCCCCATGCCCATCCAGGGGAGAATGTTTCGGGCGCTGGGCAATTTGGCGAATTCAATTGACCTTGATCCATATTTTTGGACTGTGGGAGGAAACCGGAGAACCCTGAGAAAACCCACGTGGACACGGGGAGAACATGGAAACTCCACTCAGATTGGGATTCAAACCGGGAATCCCTAGTCAAGAAACTACGCGGAGCCTGTTTTATTAAAAAACATTTATTTAATTCACAAAAGTCTTGGTTCATTAAACGATGGTCTGCACATGATATGCTGAAGAGACGGACAAAAGAGCTTGAAAAACCCCAGTTAGCGACATTTCAAAGCGTCGTGGCGGAATGAGCACCGACAACGAGACAAAGGAATCACTCTGAAGACGGTGTCCGTGGAGACGGTTGAAGAACGAGATGGAGATTTATTCACGATACAGAAACGTGACGTGAAATGAAATGGTGCGAGGAAACAAGAAGCAATCATGAAGAATTAAGGGGCGCCACGCCGCCGGCGTGCTCAGCATGTCCGCCCTGCACTCATTTCCTAAGTTTTTAAAGGTCTGTGACTCGTTTCGCCCGAGTTGCTGCTCGCTGAGGTTCAGGACATCGCAGACGGGTGTGCGAGGTATTCTGGAGAAACGGCGTTGTGGCTGCTTTCCTGGATCGGCCACATCTCCTGCCAGGTGAAGGAGGGGTGGTGCGCCAGGTGGCTGCTGAGCAGCGGGCGTCTCTGTCTGTAGTTGGTCCAGATCTGCAGCAGCGTTTCCTTAAACGGCCGTGTGGTCAGTGTGTAGAGGATGGGGTTCAGAGCGCTGTTTATAGGCAGGATGAAGATCACCACCCACGAGCTGATGGTTCCTGTGCTCCCGAGACAGAGAGTATACATCTGTTATATAAACTGTGTATAGTACAGTATATACAGTACCAGTCAGAAGTTGGGCGGCACGGTGGCTTAGTGGTTAGCATGTTCTCTCAGCGCTGGGGATTTCCGGTTTAAATCCCCATCTGGGTGGAGTTTCCATGTTCTCCCCGTGTCCATGTGGGTTTCCTCCAGGTTCTCCGGTTTCCTCCCACAGTCCAAAAACATGGATCAAGGTCAATTGAATTCTCCAAATTGCCCCATATAGAGTGTGCATGTGTGAGTGAGTGTGTGTGTCCTGTGATAGATTGGTGTCCTGTCCTGGGTGTATCTGCCCAGCGCCCGAAACGTTCTCCCCTGGATGGGTATGGGAAACCCCATATATAGGATAAAGTGGAAGATAATGGATGGATGGATGGATGGATGGACAGTCAAAATTTTGGACACACACCTTTCTTGCTCCACATATTGTCCATGTTCTCAGTTCCACTTCCTGTAAAGATGGACTTTGTAGTTCTATAATTTCATTCTGTAGTCCATCTGTTTGTGTTCTACAGTACATACTGTGTACGTCCCCTTTACTCTGTTCTAATGTTCAGAACCCCAATAGTACCACCACAGAGCATATTTGGTGGGTGCATTAGTCCTATCCCAGCAGTGTCACTGAGGTAAAGCACTGCTGCACTAAAACCCCCCTCACCACATCAGTGTCACTGCAGAACTGACATTAAACAATCCACCACCCAAATTCTACCTGTTCTGTGATGCTCCTGACCAATAGAGAACAGAGAACCAACAATGGATCACAATCTGTAATTGTAGAACTACAATGTCCATCTATATGGTAAGTGGAGCTGATTGAAGGATGGGGGGTGGTATCTGAAGGTGCACCTACCTGGGATTTCAACATCCATGAGTGATAAGATCTTCAGGATGAAGATAGGGATCCAGCAAAGAGAATCTGTGATGACGATGGAGAAGAAGCGCTTGGCCACCGTCAGCTCTTTCTTTATGTGGTTGCTGTATTTAGTGGTTTGGGTTCCAGTTCTCTGGATGTTGTAGAACATGCTTCCATAGGACAACACGATGATGAGAAACGCCACGAGGTTGACACCTATAGAACAGAAAGGATACAACCACTGAGAGGCCAGCATCCTGCTACCTCATCTCATCCCCCATGCCCATTCAGAAGAGAACGTTGGGGCGCTGGGCAGATACACCCAGGACAGCGGGCAATCCACTGCTGGGCACACACTCACTCACACAGACACGCAAAAAGAGCATAAAGAGCAGCCAATTCACCTTGAATCCCTGCTTTTGGACTGTGGAAGGAAACCGGAGAACCCGGAGGAAACCCACACGGACACGAGAACATGGCAACCTGACTCAGATCAGGATTCGAATGTGAATTCCCTGTGCGCACAGACTAAATGGGGCAATTTAGGACATCCAATTCACTTTGGATCCATGTTTTTAGACTGTGGGAGGAAATGGTAGAACCCGGAGGAAACCCACATGGACAGGAGGAGAACATGGCAACCCCACTTAGATTGTGACTTGAACCTGGATTCCCAGTGCGTACACACTATAGAGGGGCAATTTAGATAGAAGCAATTTAGTACAGCCAATTTCCCTTGAATCCATGTTTTTGGACTGTGGGAGGAACCCGGAGAAAATCCATGTGGACACGAGGAGAACATACAGTAGCAACTCCACTTAGATCATGATTTGAACCTGGATTCCCAGTGCACACACATTATACAGGGGCAATTTAGATTGAAGCAACTTAAGACAGCCAATTCACCTTGAATCCATGTTTTTGGACTGTAGGAGGGAACCCACATGGACACGAGGAGAACATGGCAACCCCACTCAGATCGTGACTTGAACCTGGATTCCCAGTGCGCACACACTACATAGGGGCAATTTAGATCGAAGCAATTTAGTACAGCCAATTCACCTTGGATCCCTGTTTTTGGACTGTGGGAAGAAACCAGAGAACCCGAAATAATCCCACACGGACACGAGGAGAACATGGCAACCCCACTCAGATCGAGAATGAAACCTGGATCTCGGTACTGAAAGGCGGATGTGCTGACCGCTGTGCCAATGCGCCGCGGCCATACAAAAAAAAAGAATAAGAACTATTTTGAAGGTAAACGGCAGATAAAAAAAGTGGAACTATCATTTTCCACTAGAACCAGAGGTCCAGCGTTCTGGGTTTAACAAAGCTGAAAGGGCCCTGCGGATGTTCCGGGTTCTCCGTGGCTCTAAAGCTTTGTGTTGGCAGGTTCTCAATTTATTTACCATGATGGAGGTCGGAGGCGAGGTCAGATACCTCGCATACCTTTCAGCCCCCTCCTTATCTAGCATAGCACTGAGGGTGGAGTGCTGGACGGACGTTCCGACTCGATGCCTGATTAGAACCGTGAACAAAGGTCTCCGTGGCATTCTCTTCAGATATCCATCAACCTGATAATGACTTCAGCCGGGATCCATTCTGATTTAAAGATTGCTACCCCCCCCCACACCCTCCTCCACGTTCTGTTTCCGTCAGACTGAGAACGCGGATGGCTTTCTGTATCATACACCATGTTCCCAAAAGTATTCAGTCACCCATTTAAATCAATGCATTAAGGGGTTCCCCATGTCCACCCAGAGGAGAACGTTTCGGGTGCTGGGCAGATACACTCAGAACAGGACGCCAATCAATCAATCGCTGGAAACACACTCACTCACACAGACAATCTCTATGGGGCAATTTGGAGCATTCAATTAACCTTAAATCCATATTTTTGGACTGTATAAGGAAACCGGAGAACCATGGGGAGAACATGGAAACTGAGTGGGATTAGAATCATAATCCCTGAGAGGTTGGAAGCCACTGTGCCGCGTCAGCACAATTCCACTTATTTAAAGTGGAATTTCTCGCACTTATATTCATTCATTCATTATCTTCCGCTTTATCCTCTATTAGGGTCGCGGTGGGGTTCCCCATGCCCATCCAGGGGAGAACGTCTCAGGCGCTGGGCAGATACACCAAGAACAGGGCGCCAATCCATCGCTGGGCACACACTCACTCACACACACACACTCTATAGGGGGCAATTTTGAGAATTCAATTAAGTTGATCCATGTTTTTGGACTGTGGGAGGAAACCGGAGAACCCGGAGGAAACCCACGCAGACACGGGGAGAACATGGAAACTCCACCCAGATGGGGATTCGAACCGGGAATCCCTAGCGCTGAGAGGCGAACGTGCTAACCACTAAGCCACCGTGCCGCCGCTTATTTAAATATATATTTTTTTATTTAAATAAAAATTCTAAGGATAGAGATAGGGCTTAGTGATTTGCATGTTCTCCTCTCAGCACTAGGGATTGCCGGTTCGAATCCCAATCTGGGTGGAGTTTCCATGTTCTCGTGTCCGCGTGGGTTTCCTCCGGGTTCTCCGGTTTCCTCCCACAGTCCAAAAACATGGATCAAGGTGAATTGAATTCTCCAAATTGCCCCATATAGAGTGTGTGTTTGTGTGGGTGAGTGTGTGCCCAGTGATAGATTGGCGCCCTGTCCTGGGCGTATCTGCCCAGCGCCCGAAACTTTCTCCACTGGATGGGCATGGAGATTCCCCCCCTCCCCACGACACTAGTAGAGGACAATGTGGAAGTTAATGGATGGATGGAAGAAATAAGGACGTTCCGTTTGGACCAAGTGCGGAATCCGATATTTAAAGACTCACCCAGAAAAATGACGATGGAGTAGATCTGCGCCCCGGCCGTCTCGGGCTGTTCCGAGTGCAGAGGGAAACAAACCCCGTTAGTTCCATAAAAGTTCCTAAACACATCTTTGCAGACCAGCGGCAGAAACGCGATGACGAAGCCCACGATCCAGATGGCGACCAGGATGGTGACAGTCCGCCTGCGCCCGGGTGTCAGGTAGCGGAACGGGTAGACGATGCAGATGTACTTCTCCAGCGTGAGGTAGGTGAGGAGGAGAACCGACACTTCGGTGGACAGCATGGCCAGAGAGCCCACCACCTGACACGGAGCGCTGTCCATCCAGGCCTGCGCGTGCCGGTTATACTCACCACGGAACTTTAGGTCGTACGCACCGATCATGAACAGATACACCCCCATCAAGCCATCGGCACCTGTAGGACAAGCCAGAATGCTTTGCTGATGTGATTAGAACTAATTAAATGAGTTATGAATCATAAGAAGGTTGCTGTCTGGTTGCTTTGTGGTGCTGGTGGTGCAGAGCATCAGTCATCGATCCTGATCATGAACACATCTGTATCTGTGCCCTACACTGTGAATGTACTGGCTGCCCGGTCCTCACAAGGTTCTTTGATTGTTTAAATAACATTACATTGTCATTTAACAGAAGCCAACACAAGGTGGAGCTGTGCTGGGGATCCAGGTTCGAATCTCATTATAAGTAGGGTTGCCATGTTCTCCCTGTGTCCACATGGGTTTTTCCTTCCTTCCTCCCACAGTCCAAAAACATGGATTCAAGGAGAATTGGCTGCTCTAAATTGCCCCACCTAAATTGCCCCATATAGTGTGTGTGCAATGTGTGAGCGCTGGGGATCCAGGCTTGAATCTCAATATAAATAGGGTTGCCATGTTCTCCCTGTGTCCACATGGGTTTTTTACCGTGTTCTCCGGTTTTGTCCCAGAGTCCAAAAACATGGATTCAAGGAGAATTGGCAGCTCTAAATTGCCCCACATAGTGTGTGTGTGGATGCGCATGGGGAAACCCCCTCCCGCCGTGACCCTAGTATAGGATTAAGGGGTCTAGATAACGAGATGAGAGGGTTGCTGTCGCTTTGGTTTGTTCTTTAAGGAACTCAGATATAGAACACTGTTAATGCACCGCTGTATATAAATAAAAAAAACGACAGAAAGCACACGACAACACGACCCTCATGTCAAGTCAAGCCTCGATTCCTCCTGAGACGGTTCTGCTCATGAGGAATGCAACAGACGTCGGCGTGTCAGTCTGTCATACTTTAAACATGGGAGCAGAAACGGAACACGCAACTCAAAGCGGGACGGAGACATCAAAGAAAGAATCACTTAGGAATTGCTTTAGATTCCGCTGAGCCTCTGGTTCTAATCCGAACCCGGATCACGTAGAACATGATTGTTTCATATGAGGAGTCTTTATAATCATCCATCCATTCATTAATTCTCTTTAATTTAAAAAGAGAGGGGGGGGATTTGGGGTATTTTCTGTTTCATACTCACTCACACACTCTATATGGGGCAATTTAGCGCATTCACTTTACTTTGATTCCATGTTTTTAGATTGTAGGAGGAAACCGGAGAACCCAGAGGAAACTCACACGGACATGGGGAAAACATGGAAACTCCACCCAGATTGGGATTCCAACCTGGATCGCCCGTGCTGAGAGGAGAACATACTAACCACTAAGCCACGTGCCATCCGAGTCTTTATATTCAAGTGTGAAAATACAGAACCGGTTTCATGGTTGGGTGGCTTAGTGGTTGGCATGTTCTCCTCTCAGTGTTAGGGATTCCCGGTTCGAATCCCAATCTGGGTGGAGTTTTAATGTTCTTGTGTCCATGTGGCATTCCTCCGGGTTCTCCGGTTTCCTCCCACAGTCCAAAAACATGGATCAAGGTTAATTGAATTCTTCAAATTGCCCCATATAGAGTGTGTGTGTGTGTGTGAGTGAATGTGTGCCCTGCGATAGTTTGGCGCCCTGTCCTGGGTGTATCTGCCCAGCGCCCGAATCGTTCTCCCCTCGATGGGCATGGGGAACCCCCCCCGCGACCCTAATATAGGATAAAGTGGAAGACAATAGACAGATAGATTGATGGGTTACACGGTTCGGTAAAGACACTCACAGCAGAGAGAAATGATGCACATGGCGTGCAGCTTGTTCTCGGAGCGGATGTAGGACCGCATGCAGATGACGAAGACGTTGCCGAAGCAGGTGGTGGCCGAGACGACCCAGACGAAGACGCGCAGCACGATGTTGGCCAGCAGGTCCTCAAAAGACGAGATGCCGTCGGTGTTGGGTTTGCAGCTGCGCACGTGTGGGGCGTAGCCGCAGTACTGAAACTTTTTAAAGTAGCTGTAAAGTGCAAACAGAAGGCGCAGATCAAAGAGGGATACGCCGGAGAACAGGAGAATGAATCACACGTTCGCGCAGATGGATTGTGGGGATGTGAAGCTACAACGTGGAGATGCAGTTTTAATGGAGTGGAGATTAGGCCATGGCCCTGAAGTGAAATGAGATCGGAGGAGGACGTTCATGGTTCTCAGCTGGATGATTAATGTTCCTTCCCTTTTGATTTCATGGCTGGCTGAAGAACGTTCTGAAGTACGGACACTTTAAGAGTGTGAGAGGCAGAAAAACATGGACGGGGGTCGGATTCCATTCATTAAACCGAGCTGGTTTACAATATGGAATGCAGTGCCGGGGTAACAAGCACAGTAGCACAGTGGTGTGGTTCCTCTAATGGGCGGTGTGCAGATGGGTGTATGAGTGTGTTTCCAGCGATGGATTGGCGCCCTGGCTTAGTGATTAGCATGTTCTCCTCTCAGCATTAGGGATTCCCGGTTCGAATCCCAGTCTGGGTGAGTTTCCATGTTCTCTGTTGTTTCGTGTTTGTGTGGGTTTCCTCCGGGTTCTCTAGTTTCCTTCCACAGTCCAAAAACATGGGTTAAGGTCAATTGAATTCTCCAAATTGCCCCATATAGAGTGTGTTTGTGTGCGTGAGTGTGTATCCAGTGATAGATTGGCGCCCTGTCCTGGGTGTATCTGCCCAGCACCAGAAACGTTCTCCCCTGGATGGCACCCCCCCCCCTGCGACCCTAGTAGAGGATAAAGTGGAAGATAATAGATGGATGGATGGATTGGCGCCCTGTCCTGGGTATATGAGCATGGAGACCCCCTCCCCAAGACCCTAGTAAAGGATTGAGCAGAAGAAATATATGTTTATATCGGCCACGTCCCCTTTCTCGCTCTATCCTCAATTTCCTCCACTTACCATATAGATGGACTTTTTAGTTTTATAATTACAGACTGTAGTTCATCTGTGTTCTTTGTTGTTGTTAGTCCCCTGTTGGTTTTCTATTGGTCAGGAGCATCACAGAACAGGTAGAATTTGGGTGGTGGATTGTTTATTGTCAGTTCTGCAGTGACACTGATGTGGTGAGGGGGGTTTTAGTGCAGCAGTGCTTTACCTCAGTGAGACTGCTGGGATAGTAATAAAGCACCCACCAAATAACCCCTGCTCTGTGTTGGTACTATTGGGGTTCTGACCATTAGAACAGAGTAAAGGGAGGTGGAACATAGAACATGGACAATAAGTGGGGCAAAACGGGGGCGTGGCCCAACCTTTGATCGTACAGTATGTATATTTCTAACAGTGTTGAGACACTTACATGTGAGTGAGGTTTTTCAGAGGTTCGAACATCCTCCTGTGTATGTTTCCGATCTCAATCCCCTCGATGCTCCTGCAAAACATTCAGCCCTTAGAACATTCAGAGTGCACTCTAGAACCAGTGCATGGAAACATTCACTACAGATGTAGGCCACATTTTTTTAGGGCTTTTCTCCCATTACCATCCAAGGGAGGGCATTTTGGGCACAGGGCAGATACCCGGTGCAGGTATGAATTATATTACATCACTGGTCACGCACTCACAATATCCATCCATCCCACAGACATCCCACACATCTTCCGCTTGTTTGGTTCGGCAGCAACCGAAGTAGGGAGACCCAGACCTCCCTCCCCCCAGCCACCTCCACCAGCTCGACTGGGGGAACCCCAAGGCATTCCCAGACCAGCTGAGAAATAGAATCCCTCCAGCGTGTCCTGGGTCTCCTCTGGGGTCTCCTCCTAGCTGGACTTGCCTGAAACACCTCCCTAGGGAGGCGCCAAGGAGGCATCCTTACCAGATGCCCGGACCACCTCAACTGGCATCATTGATGTGGAGGAGTAGCAGCTCCACTCCGAGTCTCTCCCGGATGACCGAGCTTCTCACCCTTCTGAGGGAGAGCCCAGCCACCCTGCGGAGAAAACCCATTTCGGCCGCTTGTATTTGCGATCATTACCCAAAGCTCATGACCATAGGTGAGGGTCGGAACGTCTGGTAAATCGAGAGCCTTGCCTTATGGCTTAGCTCCATTTTCACCACAACAGACCGATATAGCGTCCACACCACTGCTGACCCCGCCCCCATCCACCTGTCAATCTTACGTTCCATCTTACCATCACTCATGAACAAGACCCCGACACACACTATATATGGGCAATTTAGATAGAGGCAATTAAGAGGAGCCAATTCATCTTCATTTTTTTGAGAACCCACACATTTGGGATTCGAACCTGAATCCCCAGTGCTGAGATGCGGACTACACCAACGTGCCGGCGCTTATTAAATGATGTCAGAAAATAAACGTTCAATTCTATTTTCGTTGATAAAGTATTTAGAAGGCGCCGTCACGTCCGATTATTCTGGAATGACGGGATAGTAACAGTTTCCTGTAAAGCGACGGCATGGAGAATCCGAATTGGCCACGTTTCCCGCTGCACGCGTTCTAATCCTCCAACTGTTAAATCGCATGGAGTGGGTCTTTAAATAAACTGAGCCGAGCCATACGCCACAGATTTCGAGGGTACAGTATCAGCATTTTGCAAATTGGGCTGAAGGGGAACCATTGGGGTTCAGCCGTTCCACCTCATTTGCATAAGACGTTAATGGAGGGATAAAACGAGCATCAATAATGATTTAGGCTTAACTGACTTAACACTGACCTTTAGAACCCTGTAACCCGCGAGGGACATCGCCTCGCGTATGTCCTCACACGAGTCTTTCACTTTTGACGGGACCCATGCTATGTCATCGTAAAGCTGATGAGGGAACCGTCCTTTTTGTTAGCATGTTCCAATGTTTCCATGTTCTCGGCGTGGCCGGGTTCTCCGGTTCCCTCCCACACACAGTACAATAGAGCAATTTAGAGCAGCAGGAGTTTGCATTGCAATCCTTGTTTTTGTGACTGTGAGAGAAAACCGGAGAATTCAGAGAAAACCTACACAGGGATCAAGACTCGAACCTGGATCCACAGTGCTGAGAGATGGATGTGCTTACCACACCACTCTACATCGAACATCACATCTGTATCATAATGGCTCGACGTTTCCAGGTTCTCCGGTTCCCTACCGCAGTTCAAAAACATGGATTCGAAGGAAATTGCCTGCATTAAATTACCCCTATCCTAATTGCCCCCATATATTGTGTGTGTGTCTGTGATGGATGGGTGCGCTGTCCTGGGTGTATCTGTCCATGCGCCCAAAATGTTCTCTCCTGGATGGGCATGGGCATTGGCATGGGCATTAGCATGGGGAACCCCCCCCCCCCCCCACAACCCTAATAGAGGATTTGACAGAATATACTGAAATGAGATGAAGCTCATGTTACTTACAGCGACTTCAGCTTGTAGAGTTTGTCAAAATGGTCGACTTGCAGTTCCAGAATTGGGTTGTCTGAAATATTTCTGTGAAACGGAAAAAAAATGTTGGTTGAACTCAAACAAAAAAATGTTTACGCCTACAATTCAAGATCCAGATCATTACACTCTGCCCATTGTCTATTCTATTTTAATCTGATTGGCTAATATTGAAATCCCCCAATCAGCATCTATATATATATATATATGGGCGGCATGGTGGCTTAGTGGTTGGCATGTTCTCCTCTCAGCGCTAGGGATTCCCAGTTCGAATTCCAATCTGGGTGGAGTTTCCATGTTCTCCCCGTGTCTGCATGGGTTTCCTCCGGGTTCTCCGGTTTCCTACCACAGTCCAAAAACATGGATCAAGGTCAATTGAATTCTCTAAATTGCCCCATATAGAGTTTGTCTGTGTGAGTGAGTGTACCCAGCGATAGATTGGCGTCCTGTCCTGGGTGTATCTGCCCAGCGCAGAAACGCCCCTAGTAGAGGATAAAGCAGAAGATATATTCCTTACATTCATTCATTCATTATCTCCCGCTTTATCCTATATATATATATATATATATATATATATATATATATATATATATATATATATATATATAAATATGCAGTCCCGGTCAAAAGGACACGCCCCGTTTATGCCCATGCCCCGCTTATTGTCCATATTCTCAGTTCCACTTCCTGTAATGGACTTTGTAGTTCCACTATTCATTCTGTAGTCCATCTGTTTGTGTTCTACAGTACATACTGTGTACATCCCCTTTACTCAGAACTGACAATAAACAATCCACCACCCAAATTCTACCTGTTCTGTGATGCTCCTGACCAACAGAGAACAGAGAACCAACAGGGGACTAACAACAACAAAGAACACAGATGGAAAGCAAAATCACAGTCTGCAATTGAAGAACTATAAAGTCCATCTATATGGTAATTTGAGGAACAAATAGGGGGCGTGTCCAAACGTTTGATTCATACTGTACATAGAGGAACGGCTAAACTACAGAATGCAATGATGAAACTAGAAAGTCCATCTATATGGTAAGTGGAGGAAATAGAGGGGGCGTGGCCTAACTTGTGATCGAGTCGGTGACTTACAGCTGCAACAATTCGCCCAGATTAACGAAGAGATTGGATGGAAGCGCCTCGATTCGGTTGCTGGATAAATCTCTGGAGGAGGAGACAACGTTTACTGAAGACAGGAAGTGAATTTAGTTACACAGAATAGCATTCGCATTTCTCTCGCTCTAAAAGAATGACACATTTCACGAGACGCTCATTTCACACATCATTTGCTAAATCCAATCCAATCAGGCTGAAACGTTCAGAATCAGGCTGAAATGATCAATATTCATTTTTCCTAAAGGACGCTCCACGAGGACCTCACACACTGAAGGACATTTTGGATTTATTATTTTGATAAGGCCACACGCTGGGAATCAGAACCTACAGCTCGCCCAGCTTGCGCATCAGTGAGAAGGCCTGGTCGTTGATGTGACTTATTCGGTTCCTCTGAAGAACTCTGAAACGAGAGACAGAGACGTGGATAAAAGGCATGGACACGTTTCCACAGAACAAGAACCAACTTTAACAGTATCTCATTGTCTTCTGCTTAATCCTGTATTAGGAAATAGGGTCGCGGGGGGTTCCCCATGCCCACCCATCGGGTGACGGGTTCTGGAATGACACTGATGTGGTGAGGGGGGTTTTAGTGCAGCAGTGCTTTACCTCAGTGACACTACTGGGATAGGAATAATGCCCCCACCAAATAACCCCTGCTCTGTGGTGGTACTATTAGGGTTCTGACCATTAGAACAGAGTAAAGGGGACGTACACAGTATGTACTGTAGAACACAAACAGATGGACTACAGAATGGAATTGGAGAACTACAAAGTCCATCTTTACAGGAAGTGGAACTCAATAAGTGGAGCAAAAAAGGGGTTGGCACCAATCAAATAACCCCTGTTCTGTGGTGGTACTATCGGGGTTCTGACCATTAGAACAGAGTAAAGGGATGTTAATGGTATGCAAGGTGAACTTACAGTACAGTAAGCATGCTGCACGACCAGAAGGTCACATTGTCCACGATCTCAATCTGATTTCCCTCCATGTCCCTGCAAACAGACACAGAACACAGATGAGACCCAGCATTCCTGTACTGTGTGATAGCACATTATATATATATATATATATATATATATATATATATATATATATATATATATATATGCGGCACGGTGGCTTAGTGGTTAGCACGTTTGTCTCTCAGCGCTAGGGATTCCAGTTTTAATCCCCATCTGGGTGGAGTTTCCATGTTCTCCCCGTGTCTGCGTGGGTTTCCTCCGGGTTCTACGGTTTCCTCCCACAGTCCGAAAACATGGGTCAAGGTCAATTGAATTCTCAAAATTGCCCCATATAGAGTGTGTCTGTGTGAGTAAGTGTGTGCCCAGCGATGGATTGGCGCCCGGTCCTTGGTCTATCTGCCCAGCGCCCGAGACGTTCTCCCCTGGATGGGCATGGGGAACCCCACCGCAACCATAATAGAGGAAAAAGCGGGAGATAATGAATGAATGAATGAATATACAGTGGGTTGCAAAAGTATTCATACCCCTTGAACTTTGCCATATTTTGTCACATTACAACCACAAACATAAATATATTTCACTGGAATTTAATGTGAAAGACCAACACAAAGTGGTATACAATTGTGAAGTGGAATGAAAGTTATACATGAATCAACAATTTTTTTACAAATAAAAAACTGAAAAGTGCGATGTGCAAAATT
>JAFMOD010000602.1:552330-586310 GCA_019802435.1 Corydoras maculifer | reverse complement strand
GTGTGTGTGATGTGTGTGTGATGTCTGTGTGTGTGATGTGTGTGTGTGTGTGTGTGTGAGTGATGTGTGTGTGTGTGCGTGTGTGTGTGTGCATGTGTGATGTGAGTGTGATGTGTGAGGTCTCATCTCAGTTGTGTTGCTCTCTTTATCTGGTTAACTCTGAATTCAGGCGGTTGATTAAACTCGGTGTCATCTGTAATCTGTGAAAGGGCAGCGCGCGGGGGAAATGTCAGTGATCTGAGGATCTAGAGAACAGGACGGTAGAATCTTGTCTCATCAGCTTGGTTCAGAGAGACGATGGAGAACCGAGGTCCTTATCAGGTTTTCCACACGACTGCTCTTAGAACTTCACGCAGAACTTAGAAGGTCACGGTTTAATAAAGAGAAAGATCAGGACTGCGATGAGGAGAACACCCTGAGGTCACCACCTCGCCCACTACGGAACTTCATCAGAGGAACCCAGTCTGATCTCCATGTGAACTGGGGCTATCAGGGTGGAGTTTCCATGTCCACGTGTCTGCATGGGTTTCCTGAGGGTTCCACAGTCCAAAATGATGGATTTAAGGCAAATTGTCTGCTAAATTGCCCCTACCCAAATTACCCCAAAATCCATTCATCCATTATCTTCTGCTTTATCCTCTATTAGGGTCGCGGTGGGGTTCCCCATGCCCATCCAGGGGAGAACGTTTCGGGCGCTGGGCAGATACACCCAGGACAGGGCGCCAATCTATCACTGGACACACACTGACTTACAAACACACTCTATATGGGGCAATTTGGAGAACTTAATTGACCTTGATCCATGTTTTTGGACTGTGGGAGGAAACAGGAGAACCCGGAGGAAACCCACGCGGACACGGGGAGAACATGGAAACTCCACCCAGATTGGGATTCGAACCAGGAATCCCTAGCGCTGAGAGGAGAACATGCTAACCTCTAAGCCACCGTGCCAACCTAACCCCAATATATTTGTGTGTGAATGGATGTTCTCTCCTGGACGTTCTCCACCCCCCACCCCACCCCAACATAATGCTGATAGGGTGCAACAGCAAAACCCAGGTAACACACTATTAATGCCCTCAGGACAGGGTGGCAATCTATCAAGGTGGAGAGGGGTATTGAGCAGGTACACCCAGGACAGGGCGTCAATCATCACTTGGCACACACCCACACACACACACACACACAGTGCTCCTCCTAGTGTTCCGGCACAGTCGGTGCAGCATCAGGACCGGATCAGTATGCACCCCTCTTGCCATTGTGCAGGGTGCACTCTGTGGTAAACACGTGTGTGTTTACACGATAGTAAATGGAGCACCCCCCTGATGTATGGCCATCAGCCTGCCCCCTCTAACTCCAACACCAAACCTCCACCATCTCCCGTGACGGTTCGAGTGAAGAGCAGGAAACACTGTGATATTGTGTGTAAATGGATGCTGTTGTGCAAAACCTGAGTAACACACTATTAATGCACCCAGAACAGGGTGGCAATCATCACTTGGCACACACACACACACACATACAGTGCTCCTCCTAGTTGTCCGTCACAGTCGGTGCAGCAGCATCAGGCCCGGATCAGTAGGCACCCCTCTTGCCATTGTGTAGGGTGTACACACTCTCCAAGATAAACGTGTGTATTCACACAGTAGTAAATGTAGCACCTCCCCGATTTAGGGCCATCCGCCCGCCCCCTCTAACTCCAACACCAAACCTCCACCATCTCCCGTGACGGTTTGAGTAAAGAGCAGGAAACACTGTGCTGCAAAAAGATTCTTCTTTGAAATGTAAACACAAAGCAGTTCAACTGCCCTCCGCCCCGAGCGAACCAGGAACAAAAGACGAACACAAGCAATTAATCACAAACACTGTTGTGATAGCTATTGTCTGCCGCGTCCTCAGCTCGCCGTCTCCACCGCGTTCAGGACACGGACTCACCGAGCCAAAAAATAATCATCCCTCATTGTGTTTCTCACCATCACAGCGTTCGTCAAGGACTTTGATCCACCGATGGCCTTAATATGAGGGAAACGTTCAGGAAGAAGGTAATTCATCAAAAGTTTACTTCAGAAAGAACCCCACTAATTACCCCGGGGTCCATCAGTAAGAAAAATCCACCTACTGTACATGGACTGGGGATGCAATAACACAATTAAGATGAATATGAGATAATGAGCTGGCACCAGAGTGGCATGGTGGCTTAGTGTTTGGCATGTTCTCCTCTCAGCGCTAGGGATTCCCGGTTCGAATCCCAATCTGGGTGGAGTTTCCATGTTCCCGTGTCCGTGTGGGTTTCCTCCGGGTTCTCCGGTTTCCTCCCACAGTCCAAAAACATGGATCAAGTCAATTGAGTTCTCCAAATTGCCCCATATAGTGTGTGTGTGTGTGTGTGTGTGTGTGTGTGTGTGTGTGTGTGTGAGTGTGTGCCCAGTGATAGATTGGCGTCCTGTCCTGGGTGTATCTGCCCAGCACCCGAAACGTTCTCCCCTGCCACGGTTTCCATGACTACGGCACGGAACAACCCTCCAGCCACAGACATCACATGACGTGTGTTATCTCATCTCATTATGTAACACCTGATTCTCTACTGAGGTCGAGGTGGAGAGGGGCATTGAGCAGATACACACAGGACAGAGCGTCAATCATCACTTGGCACACACACACACCCACATACATACACACACACATGTACACATAGACACACATGTATACATGCACACATGCATGTGCGTGCACACACACACACACACAGAAATGCACACACACACTCACACACACACAGAAAAGTACACGTACACACACACACACACACACACACACACACACAAACAAACACAAAAACAAAAAAAACAAAATCTATATTAGAATTTAAAGCTAACACAGAAGTCCATCCCGTCCAAACAGGACGTGTTAATGATTACGTTCACGTTCACACCTGATGAGTGCAGTCAGAAAAAATCTGCAAAGGAAATGAGAGAGCAGCTGGAGAGCAGACTCAGACTGACCGCAGTTGTCTTCGTCCGCTTGGTTCCCACAGTCGTCCACGCCGTTACAGTGCAGCAGCTGCGGCAGGCAGGAGGTCAGGTTCCCACAGGGGAAATAACCCAGGGGGCAGGACGACTGCTCCTCCGACGCGTTCCACACCGCGAGCACCACTGCACGGAGAACCAGAGAGAGACGGCAGGATGAACAGAACGTCCTCACCTGAGCCACCGTCAAGAGTCCTGCATCCCATTCTGAACCCCGAATAATCATCTCACATTCACAACACACAGCTGGAGCTGGAACAGCTTTCCAACCTTCATAAACCAACAGTTTGGGAAAGGCCCTTATTAGGTCCAGCATAAAGCAAAGTTTTTAAATGGGGGGTTTGGTGAGGTTGGGGTTGAGGAATGGGGCTGCTGATGTCATCCTTACTGAACCTCTTTGAGGTAGAGATGCAAGTCAGGACCTTCTGTCCAACATCGGTGTCTGACCTCACGCATGCCTTTCTGGATAAATGGGGAAAAAATATCATTAAACAAACAATTGGAATTCGTCCACGAAAAGTTCCATTGTAGAAGAAAAGGAAGCGATACAGACAGCTAATGTAGCAAAAGACGTCTTTATTCTGTTAAAAGTTAAAAGTTTTGTTACTATTAACATCATTCTTTTTTCCATCCATCCTTTATCTTCCACTTCATCCTCTATTAGGGTCGTGGGGGGTTCCCCATGCCCATCCAGGGAAGAAATTTTCGGGTGCTGGGCAGATACACCCAGGACAGGATGCCAATCTATCTGGATAGACTCACTCACACACTCTATATGGGGCAACTTGGAGAATTCAATTCACCTTGATCCATGTTTTTGAACTGTGGGAGAAAACTGGAGAACCCAGAGGAAACCCACGCGGACACAGAGAGAACATGGAAACTCCACCCAGATTGCGATTCAAACCGGGAATCCCTAGCGCTGAAAGGTGAACATGCTAATCACTAAGCACTAATCCACCATTCCTTTCTTTTATGTTTATTTTTAATAAAAGATTATAAAGGGTGGCACAGTGGCTACGATTTCCTCCCACAGTCCAAATACATGGATTAAGGTCAATTGAATTCTCCAAAATGAGTGTGTGTCCAGTGATAGATTGGCGTCCTGTCCTGGGTGTATCCGCCCAGCGCCCGAGACGTTCCCCGCCGGGTATAGATAAACCCTCCATGACCCTAATAGAGTATAAACGGAAGATAATAAATGACAGAAAAGATTATAAATACTGTATATATAATTATATAATTTGTTCTGTTTTCAGTTTTGAACATGAGATTTATTCTCCATCAAATGTGTTTTATGTCTTTTTTTAATTACTAAAATTTACATTGATTTATATAGAAAAAAAAGCACCTCAGTTTTTTCTAAAGCAAAGTAATCAGAAGCTGCATTATTTAACATCAACTCAAATTTGGGTTTTTTCAAATTTGAAATAGCAAGCCGCCAAAGTCAATCTGCACCTGGCTCTTAAAGGAAATGCCTGATCTTTGTTTTCATCAGTATGCCACCAAAGACGCGTCCTAAATCAACTGATATTGGCAGGATAGTGCCCTTAACTGGAAAATTTCAGCTGGTCCCCGGCTCTCGCCATCACACCTCGCGAGTCCCCCAGACACCATGACAACAGCTTCCTGTGCAGGCATTAACCTGACAGCTCGCTAATAAACGCAGCGCTCACCATACGCGCTGGGCTAATTGGACATCATGACTACGAGCCTGATTGGATAACCGCCTGTGCTCAACATCCTCATAATTGGAAGGCACATGAGAGATGATTCATTACGTTCTCATTCTCATCAGCGCCGCCGTTATCATTTCCCCTTTATTTGCATCTCTGCTGTTGTAAAGCGTCGGTAGAAAAGTTGCTCACACTGAAGGAGGTGGAGCGAGGGATTTCTGCTACATAACATCATTTTAATGCAGTTTCCATTATTGCGTTGGTGCCGGTACTTGGGTCTGGTATTATATACTGTACCTACCCTCAGTGTCAGTGTTAGCTCCTGTTGCTTCCCACTTCAAAATCCATCCATCCATTATCCTTCACTTTATCTTCTACTAGGGTCGCGGAGGGGTTCCCCATGCCCATCCAGGGGAGAGACACTGCTCAGATACACGCTGGGCAGATAGACCCAGGACAGGACGCCAATCTATCACTGGATGCACACACTCACTCACACAAACACACTCTATATGGGCAATTTGGAGAATTCACTTGACGTTGATCCATGTTTTTGGACTGTGGGAGGAAACCGGAGAACCCAGAGGAAACTCACACGAACACGAGAACATGGAAACTCTACATACATGGGGATTCGAACCGGGAATTCCTAGCGCTGAGAGGAGAACATGCTAAACACAAAGCCACTGTCCCTCCCTCATACCCAAGTACCCCAAAACAATCACTGCACAGTCACTTATAATCACTCAATCATATTATAATCACTGTATTAGAAACCCATGTGACTCATTACGGTTACCGAGTCTCACAGGTAACCGCTCTACTTATCGTCCATGTTCTCAGTTCCATGTCCTGTAAAGATGGACTTTGTAGTTCTTCAATTCAGAGCAGGGGTTATTTGGTGGGCAGGGATTATTTGGTGGTTACTAGGGTCGTGGGGGGGGTTTCCCATGCCCATGCAGGAGAGAACGTTTCGGGCACTGGGCAGATACACCCAGGTCAGGACACCAAACTATCGCTGGGCACACACTTATTTACACAGACACACTCTATATGGGGGAATTTGGAGAACTCAATTGACCTTGATCCATGTTTTTAGACTGTGGGAGAAAACCGGAGAACCCGGAGAAAACCCACACGGACATGAGAACATGGAAACTCCATCCAAATGGGGATTCGAACCGGGAATTTCTAGCGCTGAGAGGAGAACATGCTAAACACAAAGCCACTGTCCCTCCCACATACCCAAGTACCCCAAAACAATCACTGCATAGTCACTTATAATCACGCAAACTAAACTAACACCAAACTATCGCTGGGCACACACTTACTCACACAGACACACTCTATATGGGGCAATTTGGAGAACTCAATTGACCTTAATCCAAGTTTTTGGACTGTGGGAGGAAACCGGAGAACCCGGAGGAAACCCACATAGACACGGGGAGAACATGGAAACTCCACCCAGATTGGGATTCTAACTGAATCCCCAGTGCTGAGAGGAGAACATGCTAATCACTAAGCCACCGTGCTGCCCTCATATCAAAATGAATGAGATATTTGAGTATGAGCGGGTCAGAACTGCACTGTCAGCAGAATCTATACATGTTCCCGCTGGGTTCGGGTTCTTTATACTTTATACTGAATTTGTATGCGCTGCATGCAGATCTGTGGGGAACGAGAGCTTAGTCAAAAAAATAAGCGAGTCAGTTTGAAAAATTGTCTCAGCGGCGGAGCCAAAACCGCAGACATGGGAGGTCCGCTTTTAGAAAACAGGTCAGTCTGTAAGCAGCAGGTTAATACTCACTGTAAAACAGATCTGCAGTGACCATGTGACGCTCAGACAAATCAAACCTGCTTACAACATTCTGTACATAACATACTGTACGTCTGATATCCACTGTACTGAATCAGAAACCCTGAACTGGAGAATCTGGATCATCTATCCATCCATCCATTATCTTCCAGTTTATCCTCTACTAGGGTCATGGGGGGGGGGGGGGTTCTCCATGCCCATCCAGGGCATGTTTCAAGCGCTGGGCAGATACACCAAGGACAGGACACCAATCTATCACTGGATACACACTCACTCACACAGACACTCTCTATAGGGGCAATTTAGGGCAGCCAATTTACCTTAAACTGGAGAACCCAAAGAAAACCCACACAGAGACGGGGAGAACATGGAAACTTCAACCAGATCGGGATTCGAACCTGGATCCCCAGCACTGGGAGGCAGACGTGCTGACCACTACCATACCACAACCAATTATATATATATATATATATATATATATATATATATATATATATATATATATATATATATATATATATATATCCATCCATTATCTTCCACTTTATCCCCTATTAGGGTCATAGGGGGGTCCCCATGCCCATCCAGGGGAGAACGTTTCGGGCGTTGATATACCCAGAACAGGGGGGCAATCTATCACTGGACACGCTCACTCACACAGACACACTCTATATGGGGCAATTTGGAGAATTCAATTGACCTTGATCCATGTTTTTGGACTGTGGGAGGAAACCGGAGAACCCGGAGGAAACTCACACGGACATGAGAACATGGAAACTCCACCCAGATTGGGATATATATATTTATAAAATGTTGGTCTGTTTTCAGGGCAACACCTCACCACAACAACAGCCCCAAAGTACGATCTGCACAACGAGCAGACAAAGTTGTTTTAATGTGGTATTGGCATGTTCTCCCGATATCTGCTCACTATCCCACGGGGATTTCAGCTTCATATTTCAACCCGAGTAGCAAGTACATCAACAATGTTTCCATATAATTAACATGAGGGGCTCCTGCACCCCCCCCAGCACCACCCCACCTCATCCCCACCCCACGATAAGCAGAGTGTGATATTTATAAACAGTTATACATGACCTCCTGAGTATTGTGCATTCTAATTGTAATCAAGTTTCCAAGAACTAAAGTAAGTATGCTGTGCATTTGCATATTCATTTGAATACTTGCTCATTTGAATGCAAACATCTCAGGTTATTTAAAACCCTCAGACTGACTGTACACACAGACCACAGCACGGCACTCTCCAACCCCCGGAGGTGGAGCAGAGATCCCGCATCCTGTCACTGAGACGCATCCCTTGTGCGACAGCCAGCCTTAATTATGACACAACAATCGATCGAGTCATCAGACTGCTTAAGCTCAGCGCACCAATAATCGCGGGACCCAAAAGCAATACGTTATTAGATTCCTATTTATATCACCCAGAATTAATTATCATAATTGCAGCAAAGGACTCCATTTGCATGCAGACAGTTAACGCTCAAGCGCAGATGACATCCTGAGGGGGTGTCACCAGAGAGGCGTTTAGCATAGAACCTTCACTTGTGTGGATATGAGGCCTCGGGGTTGGTGATATAGTGTTTAAGTTAGGCCACGCCCCCTTTGGGTTCCATCGTCTGTTTCCACTACTTATCATATAGATGGACTTTGTAGTTTTATAATTACAGACTGTAGTCCATCTGTGTTCTTTGTTGTTGTTAGTCCCTGTTGGTTCTCTATTGGTCAGGAGCATCAGGTAGAATTTGGGTGGTGGATTGTTTGTTGTCAGTTCTGCAGTGACACTGATGTGGTGAGGGGGGTTTTAGTGCAGCAGTGTTTTACCTCAGTGACACTGCTGGGATAGGACTAATGCCCCCACCAAATAACCCCTGCTCTGTGGTGGTACTATTGGGGCATTACTATTGAGCATTAGAACAAAGTAAAGGGGACGTACACAGTATGTTCTGTAGAACACAAACAGATGGACTACAGAATGGAATTGGAGAAATACAAAGTCCATCTTTACAGGAAGTGGAACTGAGAACATGGACAATAAGTGGGGCAAGAAAGGGGGTTAGTCCAAATTTTTGCCTGGTACTGTATTCATTGAGGCCGGCATGGTGGCTTATTGGTTGGCATGTTCTCCTCTCAGTTCTAGGGATTCCCGGTTCGAATCCCCATCTGGGTGGAGTTTCCATGTTCCTGGGTTTCCTGGGTTTCCTCCAGGTTCTTCGGTTTCCTCCCACAGTCCAAAAACATGGATCAAGGTCAATTGAATTCTTCAAATTGCCCCATATAGAGTGTGTTTGTGTGAGTGTGTGTGCCCAGTGATAGATTGTGTCCTGGGTGTATCTGCCAAGCGCCCGAAACGTTCTCCCCTGGATGGGCATGGGGAACCCCCCCCGCCACCCTAATAGAGTATACAGTGGAAGATAATGGATGGAACCTTCAGATTGCTAGCTGGACTGCATTAAATGGACCTCATAGCAACCAAACGCACCTTTTTAAGGGGGTAACACTGTTAATATTTGCTCCTGAGGGCTTTATTAAAGGACCACAGAAGGAAAATATAACTATTCTGATTCCACATCATTGCATCTGCTCTTAATTAAAACATAGACGCCTGAGCGAACCAACCGACAACAATCCCAAAACGCAGTCATTAGGTAATACAGATGATTCTGTTTCTAAACAGTAAAATTCTCTCACACGCCAACACAAAACTTTCCAAAAGAATGAATTATCCAACAGAAAGTTTCTCTGTGAGGTCTTTAAGGTTGTACGGATTTCGAAAGGCTTTCTGTCATTTTGACGTTTCAGTTGAAATGTTCTCACATCACCTCCAACAAAACCCTCCAGTTCAGGACTCTGAAAAGTTCCAGTTGTCAGAAGGTACGACATGAGTGAGTGATGGCGGTTAACGTGTCCGGTCACACGGTCGCCATCACATCCTCAAAGACCTGAACCAAGCAGAATGAGGCAATGGGTACAACCATCCATCCATTAACCTCTTGGGGGGTTCACCATGTCCATCCAGGGAAGAACTGGATCGGCAGATACACCCAGTACAGGGGGGCAATCTATCATTGGACACACACTCACTCACACACTCTATATGGGGCAATTTGGAGAATTGCATTGACCTTGATCCATATTTTTGGACTGTGGGAGGAAACCGGAGAACCCGGAGGAAACCCACACGGACCCGAGAACATGGAAACTCCACCCAGATTAGGATTCAAACCGGGAATCCCTAACGCTGAGAGGAGAACATGCTAACCACTAAGTCACCGTGCCGCCCTCAATGAATACAGTACCAGGCAAAAGTTTGGAAACGCCCCCTTTCTCTCTACTTATTGTCCATGTTCTCAGTTCCACTTCCTGTAAAGATGGACTTTGTAGTTCTCCAATTCCATTCTGTAGTCCATCTGTTTGTGTTCTACAGTACATACTGTGTACGTCCCCTTTACTCTGTTCTAATGCTCAGAACCCCAATAGTACCACCACAGATCAGGGGTTCTTTGATGGGTACTAGGGTTGTGGAGGGGGGTTCTCCATGCCCATCCAGGGGAGAATGTCTCAGGCGCTGGGCAGATACACCCAGGACAGGACGCCAAACTATCACTGGACACACAGACACACACTATATGGGGCAATTTAGAGCAGCCAATTACCTTGAATCCATGTTTTTGGAATGTGGGAGGAAACCGGAGAACCTGGAGGAAACCCACACGGACACGGGGAGAACTTGCAAACACTATCCAACTCGGGATTCGAACCTGGATCCCCAGCGCTGAGAGGTGAACATGCTAACCACTAAGCCACCATGCCTCTGGAGCTTTAAACCCACACCCACTCACTTTACACTCTATCAAACACATCCACCGTAGTGCTCCATCACTTAAATGCTGTTACATCACTGATCACATGACCTCACTGGCAGGATTCTGGTGGCTGGACCATCCACCAACCAAACAGAACCTCATGTGCTGGTCCTCTGAGTCAGTGGCTTTATAACATATGCAGACGGAGTAGCGTCTGTAGCTTGCAGGTTCCGTGTGTTGGGTTCCGTTGATGCTGCAGCTTTATATCACAGCACAGCGGAGCTGCTCGCGGCTGCAGCACTTATGGAGTGTGGGTTTACTTTGATCTGGAGCACTGACCCGTGTGCGGTCATGCCAGGGAAATGAATCAGGAGGCTGAAGTGGGCACATCCTCAATCACCCTGCCCTCAAACAACGCACTTGACATGCTCTTCAGGAGAATTGAACCTGATTCAGAATGAAGGGAGAGAAACT
The DNA here is from genome assembly GCA_019802435.1 of Corydoras maculifer. Taxonomy (NCBI): domain Eukaryota; kingdom Metazoa; phylum Chordata; class Actinopteri; order Siluriformes; family Callichthyidae; genus Corydoras; species Corydoras maculifer. Next base: position 575,494 of record JAFMOD010000602.1, on the reverse strand, counting down.
AGAGGAATCATGATTGGATGCTATTAATTAAAGCTGCTTAAGAAAAAAAAGAAGCATGGCTGCCGGTCTAAAATAATCCCGGCAGCTGAGATCAGAGCGTTAAACTGTATAGATCCATCCATTATCTACCACTTTATCCTCTATTAGGGTCGTGGGGGGGTCCCTACGTCTATTCAGGGGAGAACGTACATTTCGGGCGCTGGACACACTCACTCACAAACACACACTACATATGGGGCAATTTGGAGAATTCAATTGACCGTAATCCATGTTTTTGGACTGTGGGAGGAAACCGGAGAACTCTGAGGAAACCCACATGGACACAGGGAAAAAATGGAACCTCCACCCAGATTGTGATTCGAGTTGAGAGGTGGATGTCCTGACCACCACACCACCGTGAAGTAGATTGTTTGGTGATGCAGATTATCATCATGCAGGTTCTAGCTGCGGGTGGCACGGTGGCTTAGTGATTGTGGCTTAGCATGTTCTCCTCTCAGCGTTGAGGATTCCCGGTTCCAATCCCAATCTCCGGGTTTTTCGTTTTCCTCCCACAGTCTAAAAACATGGATTTAAGGTCAATTGAATTCTCCAAATTGCCCCATATAGTGTGTGAGTGATTGTGTGCCCAGTAATAGATTGGCACCCTGTCCTAGGTGCATCTGCCCAGCGCCTGAAACGTTCTCCCCTGCATGGGCATGGGGAACCCCCCAAAGACCCTAGTAGAGGATAAAGCGGAAGATAATGGATGGATGGAAGGTTCTAGCTGCGTTACATCCATTTTGCCGGAACTTAAATATAATAAAGACTAAATCAGATCTGAAGTCCAGTCCTGAGTGTCTGATGATGTGAGTGTCTGATGTAATAAAGGTTTCTGACATGTGGGGGAAAAAAAGGCTCACGGTTCGAACCTTCTAAAGTCACTAAAAGCACCAGCCAACAAAAAGCTCAATGTCCTAAAAATAATAATAAAAAGTAATAAAAGGTTCTGCATTTTTTGTGACTGACAGGAGCCACTTGGGTTCACGAATCAATCCGTTTTCCTGCCATTAACACACTTTAGAACCAATTACACAGTCAGGCAAAAACCAGCCAATCAGCATCCAATCAGACGACAGAACTCCAGAAAATCAAACAAAAAGACAATAACAGAGACAGCCAGAGAGACAGACAAACGGCGAGACAGACAAACAGAGAGACAGGACATAGAAACTTCAAAGAAGAGAGAGAAGGAAAAGACAGAGAGACGTCGCAGAGTTGAGAGTGATATAAAGACCAAAAGGACAAAAATCAGGGGGAGCTATTAAATATAAAATAGGAAGACAGATGAAAAGAGACAATGACACAGAGAGAAAGAGAGAGGAATAAAGAAAGACTTTCAAATCAAAAAGGAGAATGGGAAAGATAACAAGACCAAATGAGGCAAAACACACAGAGAAAAAGGGACACAGAGACAGAGAGGAGGACAAAGACACAGAGAAAAAGACAAAGACACAGAGACAGAGAGGAGAACAAAGACACAGAGATGAAGGAGAAGGACAAAGACACAGAGACAGAGAGAAAAGTACAAAGTACCGAGACAAAGAGGACAAAGACACAGAGACAGAGAGAATGATGAAGACAACAGAGACAGAGAAAGAGACAAAGAGAAGGACAAAGACACAGAGACGGGAAAAAAAAAATACAAAGCAACCAAGACAGAGAGGACAAAGACAAACACACAGAGAGGAAAAGACAGACAAACAGAAAGCAGAGAACATGCAGAGTGAGGGAGAGACACAGGTGGACCATCTGGAGGACATCTCACTGTTAGAACATACATTTAAATCTGATACATTTAGAACTGCTGTCTGTTCATTCCAGATCTGTGTTCTTCAGATGAATCACCGAATCAGACCGGGGGGGTGGTTCTATTACTGGATGATATAATCCACCTCCAACTTAATTAACATAATTAATTAATACAATCAGTACAAACGTTCAACATTAACCAGTGTTAACAAACCACATCCTAACCACAGAATACACACATGTATACACACGCTCACACAGACACACACACATACACACATACATACATACACAAGCACGCACAAACACACACACACACACACAAGCACACACATACACACACACCTACATATGTACACACACAAGCACACATCCACACACATACATACCCACACACTCAAGAGCACCCACCCACACACACACATACATACATACACACACATATACATACATACACACACACACACACACACACATACATACATACATACATACACACACACACACATACATACATACATACATACACACACGCATACAAACAAGCACACACATGTACATACATACACAACCACAAGCACACATCCACACACATACATACCCACCAACACACCCACATACATACACACACACACAAGCACACACCCACACCCTCCCACACACATGCACACACCCATACATATACATACATACACACCCACACACATACATACCCACTTGCACACACACACATACACCTACAGTTACACACAAGCACACACCCACACACATACGTACATACCCCCCCCCCCCCCTACACACAAGGTGCCTGCTGGAATTAAAGATGTTCTGTGAGGAGATCCATCTTCATTCTGACATTATTATTTCACAGTCTGATTTTATGGACGCGATTTGTAATTAAAAAAAAAATCTTTACATGATGATTACAGGCTCTCCTCTATAAAAATCTTCTGAAGCCCAAGTTTGTAACTTCCCATCGTCAGAACGGTAAAAACATGGTGACTATAGATTGAAAAGATGTTGAGAAGCTCAAGTTAATTCTCACTTTGCGCCCTTAATGCAGCTGAGAGGATCAGGCAGTTTCCTGAGGCTGTGGTAGTGCATCACTCAGAGTGCTTTCTGCACCTCTCACTAATGGCACACTGTTTAATGCACAAGGACTCACGCCAGGCTCAAAAACCCGTGAGAAAGACGTCCTAAACCTAAAAGTGCTCTAAACCTAAACGGGCTCCGGGTTCAAGCTCAGTTTAATCGTACGAACACTGCAGGCTGATTAAAGTTGAACAGAAAGAAGGTTTGGTTTATTATTAATACATTATATGTACAGTCCCAATCTGGGTGGAGGTTCCATGTTCTCTGCGTGTCCACGTGGGTTTCCTCCGGGTTCTCCGGTGTCCTCCTACATTCCAAAAATAGATCAAGGTCAATGGAATGCTCTAAATTGGCCCATATATGATCTGTGTGAGTGAGTGGGCTCAGTGTTAGATTGGTGCCCTGTCCTGGGTGTATCTGCCCAGCGCCCGAAACGTTCTCCCCTGGATGGGCATGGAGAACCCCCCCACGACCCTAATAGAGGATAAAGCGGAAGATAATGGATGGATGGATATATGTACAGTATATGAGGTAAGGTATTTCCTCCACGTACCGTAGAGATGGACTTTGTAGTTTTAGCAAAGGACTCCATTTGCATGCAGACAGTTAACGCTCAAGCGCTGTCACCAGAGATGCGTTTAGCATAGAACCTTCACTTGTGTGGATATGAGGACTCGGGGTTATAGTGTTTACGTTAGGCCACGCCCCCTTCTGGCTCTATTTTCTATTTCCTCCACTTATCATATAGATGGACTTTGTAGTTCTACAATTACAGACTGTAGTTCATCTGTGTTCTTTGTTGTTGTTAGTCCCCTGTTGGTTCTTTGTTCCCTATTGGTCAGGAGCATCACAGAACAGGTAGAATTTGGGTGGTGGATTGTTTATTATGGAGGGTTTTAGTGCAGCAGTGCTTTATCTCAGTGACACTGCTGGGATAGGAATAATGCACCCACCAAATAACCCCTGCTTTGTGTGTATATATAAATATATATATATACTGTAGCTGGTGGTCTTTAAATTGTAATGTAACAAATGCAATCAACATTTTCAGGATTATTTTTAATCACAACATCCTTCGTGGAATAAAACGTATTTTTTTAATTGCTTTAGGATTTTTTTGAATGGCTCTAAAAAGCATCCGCTCACTTTCTTTTGCCTCTAATGAAGCTGAAATCTTGGTGTGTAAATATAACTTTGAAGGTCGGAGAACATCGAAAATAATTTGTTTCTAAAGGTTGGCATGTTAATTAGTCTTTAATTGCCTTTTCAAACAGCAACAGAGTTTAAAAGCCACAGTGATTATCAGCACAATAGACTTTTGCTTTATATCAGTGACGTTGCCTCTATTGGTTTCTCTCCGGCAGCCGGTGATGTTTCCATTATAGAAGCTAATTAAAAAATGTAAATGGGAATCGATTACGTATAAAAATATACATTTTTATGTTTTATGTAGGGCGGCACGGTGGCTTAGTGGTTAGAATGTTCTCCTCTTAGCTCTAGGGATTCCCGGTTCGAATCCCCATCTGGGTGGAGTTTCCATGTTCTCCCCGTGTCCGTGTGGGTTTCCTCAGGGTTCTCCGGTTTCCTCCCACAGTTCAAAAACATGGATCAAGTCAATTAAGTTCTCCAAATTGCCCCATATAGAGTGTGTTTGTGTGAGTGAGTATGTGCCCAGTGATAGATTGGCACCCTGTCCTGGGTGTATCTGCCCAGCGCCCGAGACGTTCTCCCTGGATGGGCATGGGGACCCTAATATAGGATAAAGCAGAAGATAATGAATGGATGGATGTTTCACGCCTTTTATAAAAATGTAGGAATCAACAGAATTACTGTAGAAAATAACATTATTATAATTCAGAAATGGAATGTTTGTATTGGGCGGAACGGTGGCTTGGTGGTTAGCATGTTCTCCTCTCAGCGCTGGGGATCCAGATTCCAATCTCAATCTGTGGAGCTTCCATGTTCTCCCCGCGTCCGCATTACATTAAATTGCCTTCATCTGAATTGCCCCTGTATGGTGTCTGTGTGTGCGGAGTGATGGATGGGCGCCCTGTCCTGGGTTTATCCACCCGAAACGTTCTCGAAATGTTTGTGAGATTGAAATCCACTGGAGGAAAAAAAAAATGCACAAGCCAAAAGTCAAAATCCATATTATCAACAGTATTATCGCTTCTGAGGTTTTGTATGTTCTCCACAGAGGCATGCCAGTTTCCTCCACCTTCCAAAATGTAAGAAGGGGAGAAGTATATCCAATTAAATGCTTTAGTTTAAGTTATATCAATTATAATTGTTATTGTAATCGAATGTGTGTAAAAATATCAGACGGATTGTAAAATTAAAAAAATTATTTTGTCTAACTATTAGAACCAAACTCCAATGTTAGAGCAATTCAACTGACATTTTCATCATCATCTCATCCAACAGAGAAGGTTTCGGGCGCTGGGCAGATACACCCAGGACAGGACTGGGTGTATTGGCAAATCCATCACTAGACACGCACTCTCTCACAAACACTACATTGGGGCATTTTAGAGCAGCCAATTCACCTTAAATCCATGTTTTTGGACTTTTATGGCTTTTTCGGAAAACTTTTTGGCCCTCGACATGAATCCCACAGCTGATATGAGATCCGTGTGCATGATGGATTGCCAGGAGTTGGAATCCTAATTGCAAACTTTATAAATATGGGGCAATTTGGAGAATTCAATTGACCTTGATCCATGTCTTTGTACTGTGGAAGGAAACCGGAGAAAACCCACACACACGGGGAGAACATGGAAACTCCACCCAGATTGGGATTCGACCCAGGAATAACCACTAAGCTACCGTGTCGCCCCTAGATATATATACTGAATTCTCCAAATTGCCCCATAGAGTGTGTTTGACGTCTGTGTGTATGATGGATTGCCAGGAGTTGGAATCCTAATTGCAAACTTGGTCAGAGGTGAATCTTTAAACCACAGAACTAATTAAAATAGAATAATTAATTGCACGTCGCTATGATCAGTACTGTATTTAAAACGCTGTAGTTATGTGATACGCGCTAAACTGGCTGAAGTCATCAATAATGTGCCAAATCATTAAACTCTGCTACACCACAACAATCATATTTATTATTCCTGATGCATTTGCATTAATCACAGCTACTGATTTACGATGTTCCTTTCTACAGATTCACTTAGAACCGAGTTAGTTCTGAATTTAGGATTAAACAAGGTGCAATTAGAAGCTGTGCGCATTTAAATAGGGCCCTTATAAGAATCAAGTCTGAGGTTATTTGTGTGTTTCATACATGAGAACAAATAAATATATTATCACTATAAAGGACTGCAGGATGACGGCACATATTCATTCATTCATTTATGATCTAGGGTTCCTCATGCCCATTTAGGGGAAAACGTTTTGGGCGCTGGAAATATACACCCAGGACAGGGCGTCAATCTATCACTGGAAACACTCACTCACTCACTCACTTACTCACTCACACACTCACTTTAAATGGGGCAATTTGGAGAATTCAATTGACCTTAATCCATATTTTTGGACTGTGGGAGGAAACCGGAGAACCCGGAGGAAACCCACGTGGACACGAGAATATGGAAACTCCACCCAGATTGGGATTCAAACCGGGAATAACCACTAAGCCAACCAGTGTCGCCCCAATATAGGTATAGTGAATTCTCCAAATTGCCCAATATAGAGTGTGTTTGTGTGTGTGTTTTATCCATCCATCCACCCATTATCTTCCGCTTTATCCTCTATTGGGGACACGGGGGGGGGGGGGGGTCCGCTTTCGGGCGCTGGGCAGGTACACCCAGGACAGGGTGCCAATCTATTGCTGGACACACACTCACTCACACAGACATGCACAATATGTGTGTATATATTTCATTCATTCATTATCTCCCGCTTATCCTCTATTGGGGTCGCGGTGGGGTTCCCCATGCCCATCCAGGGGAGAACGTCTTGGGCGCTGGGCGGATAGACAGGGCGCCAATCCATCGCTGGGCACACACTCACTCACACAGACACACTCTATAGGGGGCAATTTTTTTGAGAATTCAATTAACTTATTCCATGTTTTTGTACTGTGGGAGGAAACCGGAGAACCTGAGAACCCGGAGGAAACCCACGCAGACACGGGGAGAACATGGAAACTCCACCCAGATGGGGATTCGAACCGGGAATCCCTAGCGCTGAGAGGCGAACGTGCTAACAACTAAGCCACCGTGCCGCCCGTGTATATATTTCAATATATATATATATATACTTATTTTTTTTACAGGACATGCAGGATTAAGGACTTATTGAGTCCTATTTCTTTTTTTAAACCACGCTTAATTATTCAGTCGGTGTGACGCTGTGATGGTTCCTTCTTCTTCTTTGAAGGTTAACTGTCTGATATTCTAATTTGTTCCAGTTTAAAATAAAAGACTGAAGTGGTTAATAAAAGTTTCTGCACCTGCAGTGAGCTGAAGTTAAATCCTCAGAACGCAAACACTGAGCCGCTGCGCAACTCATTCATTAAAACAAACACCCGACAATTAAGTGTTTTATAATTTCATCATCAAATACAACCCACTAATACCATCGATACCGCCGTATTTACATTAAAACACCAGTCTTTACTGTCCACTTTTTTCGTGCGTAATTCGCTAGACCTGGAGTTGCGCGTCCGTTCGCACTTAGAAAGTCCTCTAATAAATAAGATCCGAACCCGTCCGATCTCACAACCTCCGATCCGATCGCTTTCGGATCCTAAAAAAACAAGGAACTGAAATGACAGACAGGAGATGAATCGGAACTCACCTGACGCGCCGCACAGCAGAAAGCTGAGAACGGAGAGCCGCATGCTGGACGCGTCTCGGGGGGAGATCACCTTTAAAGCCGTGTCCTCTCCATGGGCAGGTGGGGGTTCGATGCTTTTATCCCGGGCTGCGCTGTGGAGGAGGTGTTGGAGGAGGTGTTTGAGGAGGTTGTGGAGAAGGTTGAGGGTGAGGTGGAGGATGAGGTGAGGTGCAGCGCGCGGACGCTTTAACTGCGCAAATGAATGAATGAACGACGGTGGCGCGCGACACTGTAGGCGGAACTATGAAGGTCCAATAGGAAACCATCGACCTGCAGATGCTGGAGAGGAAGGGTGGATGCCTTAAAGTCTGTCTTCTTAGTGGTGGTGGTGGTGCAGCAATGACTAATTCCATTAAAGGACATCAGACCTGTTGGACCACCGCTGGTCTTCTTAGTGGTGGTGGTGGTGGTGCAGCGATGATCCATTCCATTAAAGGACATCAGACCTGTTGGACCACCGCTGTTTTTCTTAGTGGTGATGGTCTTCTTGGGGTGGTGGCGGTGCAGCGATGGTCCATTCCATAAAAGGGAATCGGACCTTCTGGACCATTGCTGGTCTTCTTGTGGTGGTGGTGGTGCAGAGATGGTCCATTCCTTCAAAGGACTTCAGACCTGTTGGACCACCACTGTCTTCTTGTGGTGGTGGTCTTCTTAGTGGTGGTGGTGATGCAGCGATGATCCATTCCATTAACGGACATCAGACCTGTTGGACCACCGCTGGTCTTCTTAGTGGTGGTGGTGGTGCAGCGATGATCTATTCCATTAAAGGACATCAGACCTGTTGGACCACCGCTGGTCTTCTTGGGGTGGTGGTGGTGCAGCGATGATCCATTCCATTAAAGGACCCCCCCCCCCCCCCCCCCCCCCCCCCCCCCCCCCCCCCCCCCCCCCCCCCCCCCCCCCCCCCCCCCCCCCCCCCCCCCCCCCCCCCCCCCCCCCCCCCCGCGATGGTCCATTCCATCAAAGGGAATCGGACCTGCTGGACCATTGCTGGTGTTCTTGTGGTGGTCTTCTTGGGGTGGAGGTGGTGCAGCGATGGTCCATTCCATCAAAGGGAATCGGACCAGCTAGACCATCAATGGTCTTCTTGTGGTGGTGGTCTTTTTGTGGTGGTGGTCTTCTTGTGGTGGTGGTGGTGGTGGTGCAGCGATGGTCCATTCCATAAAAGGGAATTGGACCTGCTGGACCACTACTGGTCTTTTTGTGGTGGTGGTCTTCTTGGTGGTGGTCTTCTTTTTGGGGTGGTGGTGCAGCAGTGGTCCATTCCATCAAAGACAGAGAGACAGACAGGCAGACACACACACACACACAGATACACAAACACATACAAATACACAAACACAGATACACACAGAAACAAAGACAGATACAGATACACACACACACACACACACACACACACACACACACACACACACACACACACACACACACGCACAAAGTCAAAAGGAGACAGCATGTTATTTTTTGATGAGTCAGCTCGCCCCATTTCCATTTTTAAATTGACCAACATTTTGTTGCGGGGAGCAAAATGGGACGTGTTCTAATAATCTGGCCAAATAGATTTGTAGGAATAAAAGCCTGTGTTTGCGTGGATGCGCAAAAATTATAAAAAATAAACTTACAGCACGGGGGCTTAGTGTTTGGCATGTTCTCCTCTCAGCGCTAGGGATTCCCAGTTCGAATCCCAATCATGGTGGAGTTTCCATGTTCTCCCCGTGGATTCTCTCCGGGTTCTCCAGTTTTCTTCCACAGCCCAAAAACATGGATTTAAGGTGAATTGGCTGCTCTAAATTGCCCCATCTCAATTGCCCCATATCATTTTTGAGAAACGATATGCATTATGGATTGGCGCCCGTTCCTTTTGAATCTGCCCAGCATCCGAAGCATTCTTCCCTCGATTGGCATGAGGGAAAGCCCTCACGGAACCTCCCCCCCCAAGCCGACGAGATGAACGTACAGTATTAATACTGTTAAATACTCGGTTCCTTGTAAAAACTATTTTATCTGAAGGGTTTTAAATCGACATATCTGGAAGTAAAACAACCGCAACTGAGACTTTTCCTTCAACCTCTTTCCAGTTTCTCAGAAAGACGTTTTCCTACTAACTTGGTCACTGAAAGCGAGAGGACAATCTGATCCAGATCCAGGTCCAGGTGTTGATGCTCCCAGGCTTACATTCTTCTCTAAAGCTTTGAACGAGAACTCAAAGGAAAAGTTTAATCCTTCGAAATCTTACATTCCTATTTGCATTTGTGTCTTTTCTTCTGTATTTTCGTCCTGTAGCTCTGTCTTATCACGACGTCTGATCTGTGTGTTCATGCACGTCGTCTACAACTTTATACTGAAGTAGCCAAAAGCCCTAAAGTTGATGTCTGCTGGGAACCAATTATCCCACCATTTGATCTGCTTTCACGCCTGAGCGGATTGATAATTATTAAGACTTGAATACTTAAAAATAAATAAAGAAATAAATTAAAGACTCAGAATTCTATAAAAGAGGGCATTCATCTTTGTGAGGAGTTTACTGCCTCATCTAAACGTAGCTCTGCCCTATGGAGGCCAACAAGTCCAAAACTAATTACCATGTCACCTTTAAAAAGTACACTAATGCAAAACACCTTTTATACATCTATCCATCCATTATCTTTCACTTTATCTTCTTCTAGGTCCAAGGGGGGGGGGGGTCCCCATGCCCATCAAGGGGAGAACGTTTCGGAGGCTGGACAGGGGGGCAATCTATCGCTGGGCACACAATCATTCACACAAACACACTCTCTATTGGGCAATTTGGAGAATTTAATTGACCTTGACCCAGGTTTTTGGACTGTGGGAGGAAACCGGAGAACCCGGAGGAAACCCACGTGGACACGGAGAGAACATGGAAACTCCACCCAGATTGGGATTTGAACTGGGAATCCCTAGTGCTGAGAGGAACATGCTAACCACTTGAGTTTCCGCCCACAGTACAAAAACATGGATTCAAGGTGAGTAAGCTGCTTTAAACTGCCCCTATATAGTGTGTGTGCACTGGGGTTCTAGGTTTTAATCTAAATCTGGGTGGAGTTTCCTCGATCTCCCCGTGTCCACATGGGTTTTCACCGGGTTCTCCAGTTTCCTCCCACAGTTCAAAAACATGGGTTAAAGGTAAATTGGCTGCTCTATCTTTTACATATCAAAGCAAAAGTTGTCACCCCAGACAGGACGGAGGCTAATTCCCCGTCCTAAATCGTGAACCAATCAATCCATAGCCGTAACCCAACATTATATAAGGTGGTTACATCATTTTCTAAAGGTGCTGCGGTTTATTAGACAACAGGAACTTGCAAAAATCACAAGAGTCCACCGCATTTTGTGAATTATTGCTATTATAAGATTACAAATGACTTCAGGGACCAGACGGCGATATCCAGCCAGCGCTGGCGAGCTGCAGCGAGACAGGAGTTCAATAACAGTTACAGCAAAGTTCAGAAAGCTGTCAAAACCACTCGCTGGCATTACAATAGCTTTACTCTCTACCTGCCCAATCAGATAGCTTTGATTCGGATTCGCAGACTTAAGAAATAAAACGGATCCTATGTCCACCAGAAAGAAAAGGCTTTGGGTGGATAATGGCCGTTGCCATGACATCAATCAACCTCTTTATGCCCCCAAGGCAGTCAGAAAGCTTAATTGCCTAAAGCCTCAGGCCGACGGGAGATACTCTGATATTCGAATGCCTTGATGAGACATTCTGTCAAGTTGAGACCAAGTAAGCTTGTTTATTTGACTTTATCTTATTTTCCCTTTTCTCTCTCTCTCTCTCTCTCTCTCTTTCTCTCTCTCTCTCTCTCTCTCGAAATAGTGTAATATACATCCATCCATCTTCGGCTTTATCCTCTACTAGGGTGGCGGGGTGTTCCCCATGCCCATCCAGGGTAGAACGCTGGGTTTCGGGCACTGGGCAGACACACCCAGGACAGGACGCCAATCTATCACTGGTTACACACTCACTCACACACACTCTATATAGGGCAATTTGGAGAACTCAATTGACTTGAGTGCGGCACGGTTGCTTACTGGTTAGCATGTTCTCCTCTCAGATCTAGGGATTCCCGGTTCGAATCCCCATCTGGGTTTCCATGTTCTCCCCATGTCCATGTGGGTTACCCTCGGGTTCTCCGGTTTCCTCCCACATTCCGAAAACATGGATCAAGTCAATTGAGTTCTCCAAATTGCCCCATATAGAGTGTGTGTGAGTGAGTGAGACAGCGGAAGATAATGGATGGATGGAATTGACTTGATCCATGTTTTTGGACTGTAGGAAGAAAACGGAGAACCCAGAGGAAACCCACGCGGACATGGGGAGAACATGGAAACTCTACCCCGACGGGGATTCGAACCGGAAATCACTAGTGCTCAGAGGAAAACATGCTAATCACTAAGCCACCCTGCCCCCTGTAATACATAAATATTTAAATAAAAGTAGAAGTGTGTGTGTGTGTGTGTGTGTCGCACCATCTCGATGGCCAGGTGATGTATACTCTCTCTCTCTCGCTCTCTTTCTCTCTCTCTCTCTGAATGCCTTGATGAGACATTCTGTCAAGTTGAGCCCAAGTAAGCTTGTTTATTTGACTTTATCTTATTTTCCCTTCTCTCTCTCTCTCTCTCTCTCTCTCTCTTTCTCTCTCTCTCTCACTGGTACAAATGACCCATGAAATGAATGTCTCTGCTTTCCCCAGTGCAATTAACTGTCCTACTTGCATGTGTATCGCAATGGCCTAGTTGAAATCATTTCATAGTTGCAAAACTACGCCTCGGCTTTGTGGTAGCAACTCAGTAACTCCGTTTCGGGGGGGAAGGAGTCTCAAAGTGACTACATAACTGAAAGCTTTCGGCTGGATCTGAAAGGCAGGCTGCATTTCACACGGCAGTTTTCGAAAGACGGCTGCGACGTGAAAAGAATCGCTGTCATCCGAAAAACTGCCGAAATAACCCCTTTTTTGTGCGCCGAGCCTGCCGTCACGAGCTCCGGCGAGCGGCGTTCGGCAGCGCAGATAAAACGGGACGGAACTCTTTGCTGATATCAATAAGAGGGAACCATGCACAGATAAAGTGTGACCTCCAAACAGCTGCCATTTGTCAGACAGAAAATGAAAGGGACTTCATGTGGCTCGGTTGACTATATGAGATAATATACTTCAATTCCTGACCGTCCCGAGCCGCCAGCCGGGAAACGATAAAAAAAAAAAAAAATTGCAGCATATTGTTAATAATCTCAGCAACTGAGAAGCAACTTAGATTGAGATCTTCTACATTGAGGTTCTGTTGTGATTATTTCATTATATTAGGTGTATGTCACTGCGAAGACGAGATTAAGATTCCATGATTACACCAAGAATAACCGCCAGAGACTGTCAGCCTTTTCGTGGTGGATGCTAAGGACGATTACAAAGCATTGAATTGTAACAATTGGAATGGAGATGGAGCATGGGGCGGCATGGTGGCTTAGTGTTTAGCATGTTCTCCTCTCAGCGCCCGGGAATCCTGGTTCCAATCCCAATCTGGGTGGAGTTTCCATGTTCTCCCCGTGTCTGTGTGGGTTTGCTCCAGGTTCTCCAGTTTCCTCCCACAGTCCAAAAACAATGGTCCATTCCATCAAAGGGCATTGGACCTGCTGGACCACCGATGATCTTCCTGTGGTGGTGGTCTGGTGGCGGTGGTGCAGCGATGGTTCATTCCATCAAAGGGCATCAGACCTGCTGGACCACCGTCATTCTTCTTGTGGTGGTGGTGGTGCAGCGATGGTCCATTCCATCAAAGGGCATCTGACCTGCTGGACCACCGTCTTTGATGAAATGGACCATTGCTGCACCACCACCACAAGAAAACTGTACTCCTCTCAGAACCAGGGTTTCGAATCCCAATCTGGGTGGAGTTTCTATGTTCTCCGTGTCGTGTAGGTTTCTTCCGGGTTCTCCGGTTTCCTCCCACATTCCAACAACATGGATCAAGGTCAATTGAATTCTCCAAATTGCCCCATATAGAGTGTCTGTGTGAGTGAGTGTGTGTCCAGTGATGGATTGGCACCCTGTCCTGGGTGTATCTGCCCAGCACCCGAAACGTTCTCCCCTGGATGGGCATGAAGAACCCCCCCCCGCGACCCTAGTAGAGAATAAAGCGGAAGATAATGGATGGATGTAAAGACCATCAGTAAGACCTTCCTCACATGGCTAATGCTATAAGCTTACGTTATTTTTAACTGCAGCAAAGTTTATAGCAATTACTTTTAACACCTGTAATTAAGCTCCCAGAATTGCCTGGCACAGTTGTGTACGTCCTCGAACCCAACTCCCCCACCCCTGTATCGGTGCCAGTGCTGATCTCCGAGGTTCTGCAGGACATTGCAGCCAGCAAGGTCAGGGTAGTTAATTGTTCAGGAGCCTCAATGTCGCTGCTGCAGCGAGAACTCACGCGAGTGTCTAACAGAGTGCTTTTTAACAAAGCCATAGCGCGAATCTACGCCAAGCTATCACAGCCGTCCTGTCTGCACGCTGCTTTACATGATATTAAGAGACAGATGGGGTTTTCGTGCTTTTGGCTGCTGGCTGCCAAGCTGATTTGCATTCTCATCACCGCTTGAGCCAAACTGCACCTCCATATATGACATATGACGTTTCTATCTGCTCGAGGACTCAGCTTGCCAACGTGCACACACACAGGGGAGGAGATGGTTATTGTCTAAGAAATAATCACCAGTATATGATTATTATGCAATAACAAACTTTACCAAAAGAAATGCTAGAAATCAAAGGAACAATGTGCAGTTTATTATATCTGTTATTTCGTATAAACACAGGGCGGCACGCTGGCTTAGTGGTCTGCATGTTCTAAGTATTTATGGTTCGGATCCCAATCTGGGTGGAGTTTCCATGTTCTCCCCGTGTCCGCGTGGGTTTCCTCTGGGTTCTCCGGTTTCCTCCCACAATCCATAAACATGGATCAAGGTCAGTTGAATTCTCCAAATTGCCCCATATAGAGTGTGTCTGTGTGAGTGAGTGTGTGTCCAGTGATAGATTGGTGACCTGTCCTGGGTGTATCTGCCCAGCGCCCAAAACGTTCTCCCCTGGATGGGCATGGGGAACCCCCCCACGACCCTAATAGAGGATAAAGTGGAGGTTAATGGATGGATGGATGGATGCGTTTAAACACATAACAACATCTCGGAAAAAGACTTTTATCAAATTTTATTAATTCTTATGTGAAAATCTAGGTTAAAAAACATGTGTCCCTTAAAATAATATCTTTATTAAAAAATACAAGGCTTTTCTTATCCAACCATACATTATCTTCCAATTTATCCTCTACACCCAGGACAGGGTGCCAATTTATTGCTGGGCACACACTCACACACTCGCTCACTCACTCACTCACTCACTCACTCACTCACTCACAGACTCACTCTATATGGGGCAATTTGGAGAATTCAATTGACACGATCCATATGTTTGGACTGTGGTAGGAAACCGGAGAACCCGGAGGAAACCCACGCGGACACTGGGAGAACATGGAAACTCCACCCAGATTGGGATTCGAACCTAGAATCCCTGGCGCTGAGAGAAGAACATGCTAAGCACTAAGCCACCTGCCTGGCTTTTCTTATAAGAATAAATTAAACAGAGCCTAACTTTAGAAATTTAGAACTTTAGGTTTAGAACTTTAGAAAAAGCTGAGACGCGACTCGTGGAACCCAAATCTGGCTCCATGATGCTGCAGGTTAAAGCACGATATAATGCTGATGTCATCGATTTCAACAACCGTCCAATTACCCTCTCATCCCATCACCCATCCACCTTTTTGAATTGCCCAAATGTAAATTGCCCCTATATAGTGTGTGTGTGTGTGTGGGTGTGTTTGTGTGAGTGGGCACCGTTTCCTGGGTGTATCTGCCCAGCGCCCACAACCCCCCCCGCCCACGACTTTAGGTTCTCTGGTTTGC
Source organism: Corydoras maculifer (assembly GCA_019802435.1). Lineage (NCBI taxonomy): Eukaryota > Metazoa > Chordata > Actinopteri > Siluriformes > Callichthyidae > Corydoras > Corydoras maculifer. Next base: position 559,788 of record JAFMOD010000602.1, on the reverse strand, counting down.
CCCACAAAATCACTGAAATCACTGCCCCCCCCACCCCCGCACTTACATGTTCCCACGTTTGATATGAAAGCAGCGGCAATTGCAGTCTAATGAGTCAACAACGAACATGTCGAAAAGCTAAAACCCATCTGATCAAAGCGTCCTCATGAGACTCCATTATGACCAATTAATTTACTCCGTCTTTAGAAACTGCAGGCGAATTTACAAGACGTCGCCGAAGCTGAATTTCCAATTTTCTCTCGGTTCGTGTCAATAACTTCAAAGGTTGAGGCTGGAAGGAAGCAGAAAAGCCATGCGATCAGTCAGCGCCGACGCAATCGAAGGCCGAGCCGTTCATCAGGGTAAAGGGCAATCGCGCGGCTGTGCGGGTGGTGCGTACCGTACTGTAATCTGTAATCTTTATTCAGGAATTCAGGACTCGTATTTCTAGGTCAGCGTTTATTTAAAGTAGGTGTGATTTCAACGTCAGCCGTGTGAGGAGGAAGATGAAGAGGAGGAATGCAGAGCAGAAGAGATTAAACTGAAATGTTCTGTGGTTTAAATTAAATAATTAAAGAGAAAGCATGAAAACAGTCCAAGAATCAATCAGCTTCTGGTTTGTAGAACACACATCATCATTCAGTTTAGGTCAAGATTTTTTTTATCAATTGTTTTCACCCAGGGCGGCACTAGTGGTTGGCATGTTCTCCTCTCAGCACTAGGGATTCCCAGTTTGAATCCCAATCTGGGTGGAGTTTCCATGTTCTCCCCGTGTCCACGTGGGTTTCCTCTGGGTTTACCGGTTTCCTCCCACAGTCCAAAAACATGGATCAAGGTCAATTGAATTCTCCAAATTGCCCCATATAGAGTGTGTCTGTGTGCATGAGTGTGTGTCCAACAATGGATTGGCGCCCTGTCCTGGGTGCACACAAAACGTGAATGAATGAATGAATGTTTCCTCTCACTGTGCCATAAAAACATCCATCCATCCATTATCTTCTTCTTTATCCAGGGTGGGGGGACCTTTCAAGTCCCAGGTAGATACACCCAGGACAGGGCGTCAATCTATCACTGGACACACAATCACTCACACAAACACACTCTATATGGGGCAATTTGGGGAACTCAATTAATCCATGTTTTTGGACTGTGGGAGGAAACCGGAGAACCCGGAGGAAACCCATGTGGACACAGAGAGAACATGGAAACTCCACCCAAATTGAGAGTTGAACCGGGAACCCCCAGCGGAAACCCCCACCGTGCCGCCCACCATAAAAATACAATTTAATAAATAAAAAGTAAATTTGAGTACTACAACCCGGAGCGGTGGGCAGCCTTTTACACAGCAACTGGGGTTAGGCGCACATAGTACTTGGTAGGATTTAAGGTGAATCGGCTGCTCCAAATTGCCCCTATATAGTGTCTGTGTGTGAGTAAGTGTGTGCCCAGCAATGAATATGTGCCCTTCTGCCTATATATAATATAGGCAAAAGCCCCCCCTCCCCCCGCCCGACCCTAGTAGAGGATAAAGTGGAAGATGATGAGATAAGATGAGATTTACCACATACGCACACACACATACCCCCCCCACACACACACACACACTTCAAGCATTAAGTATTAAATCTCCATCCTCAAGCATCCTCATGCAATCCCACCATCATTCACCTTCCAGAACTAACAGTATTACTGCAGATCAGATTAATATGGATCAATACTCTTTGTTTTGTTTTTGAAGCCTCCGTTTATGGGTTCAATCCATTTTAGATGTTTTAAATAATCATTGGTAAACCGCGATGAGCCGATAATGTCTGCATTTGAGGTGTAAACAAGTAAAAACATCACGCTTTATGTTCTGTTGCTCGTAGCTGTTGCAGCACTATACTGATTCTGCCCTGCAGTCTTGGGTGAGGGTTCTTCAGCCCCTTGTGCTTTCCATCTAATCTCCCCTGGATGTTCTCTGGGGAACGTTATGCTGCATCTCGATTCATGATCATATCTGACGGGAAATAAAGGGACTCGCTGAATTCGGCTGAGAAAGAAAGCAGTTTGCTTCAGATGATGAAAGAAAAGAGGGCCGTGCTTTCAGACAGGAAACATAAAGGGCAACAAAACAGTCAAGCCGCAAAGTATTGCCCATTTTGAGGCTTAAAAATGTGGACGGGTGACGGGATGAGAGGGTAATTGGACGGTTGTTGAAATCGATGACATCAGCATTACATCGTGCTTTAACCTGCAGCATCTCGGAGCCATCTATACTTAATCCTCCACTAGGGCCACGTTAGGGGGCACTCTCACTCACACAGACACACACACTATATAGGGGCAACTTATGCTGGGTCAATTCACCTTGAATCCTGTGAGAGGGGCAATTTAGTTGACAAATCATCCGATTTTGGACTGTGGGAGGAAACCAAAGGACCTGGCAAAAACACCCAGGAATTGGTGTCCACTCATACAGACACACACTCACTATATAGGGGCAATTTACATTGGGGCAATTCACCTTGGATCATGTGGGAGGAAACCAGAGAAGCTGGGATCATGGGGGGGGGGGTCCCATACCCATTCAGGGGATAATGTTGCAGGCGCTGGGCAGATACACCCAGGAATTGGTGCCCAGTCACACACACACACACACACACACACACACACACAGACACACAATATATAGGGGCAATGTACATTGGGGCAATTCACCCTAAAACCTGTGGGGCAAACCAGAGAACCTAGGGTCGTGGGGGTTATTCCATACCCATTCAGGGAATAATGTTGTTGGCACTGGGCAGATACACCCAGGAAATGGTGCCCACTTCCACATACAAACACAGACACTATATAGGGGCAATTTACCTTGAATCCTGTGGAAGAAAACCAGAGAACATAGGGTTGTGTGTGTGTGTGTGGGGGGGGGGGGTTCCCCATACCCATTCAGGGGATAATGTTGCGGGTGCAAGGCAGATACACCCAGGAAGTGGTGCCCACTCCCACACACACACACACACTATATAGGGGCAATTTAGCTGCCAAATCATCTGCTTTTGGACTGTGTGAGGAAACCAAAGAACCTGGCGAAAAAACCCACACAGACATGGGGAGAACATGGGAACATGTCCCCAGGACATGCTAACCTCTATGCTATCTTGTCGCCCGCATTAAAATTTTATATTTTATTTATAAAAAATAGTATCGATTAAAAAATCTTCGTTAGTGCGTGGACTCAGCCATCTCTGGAATTTAACCTGGAGTTTAACAAGCAGTCTCCAAAAATTACCATAAAACTTTAAGCCTGGTCTTTGCCCCCTAGAGGACTTTCAGAATATAGAAATGTCGAGGGCAATTACGAGGCCATACCCTGTGTGAGATGTTGATTGGTGCATCTTTGTGTTGACTGTCTGCTCCTCTTGCTTATCACACACTGCGTAATTGGCACAGAGAGGATAATTGGTTCCAGATGCAGCAAACGGCATTCGACAAATCAGTGGGGCGGTGCCCGGTGACAGCGGCAGGGTTTGAACACATGCACCGGGTGGCGCCGAGGTTCTGCGTTAACATTCAGAACCCTGCAGGTGCAAGAACTTCATCAGACCTCCATACGGTCTACACTCAAGGGTTCCGCTCTTAATATGTTAAGATTGAAACATAAGGAAGATCATAGGGACGTCCTTCACAGTCCTCAACGGGACACCGCAGTTAGAAAAGTATGTTGTAACATGTTATCATGGTTCCCCGACTCAGGGAGGCACGGTGGCTTAGTGGTTTGCATATTCTCCTTTCAGCGTTAGGGATTCCCAGTTAGAATTGGAGCTTCCATGTTCTCCCCGTGTCCGCGTGGGTTTCCTCCAGGTTCTCCGGTTTCTCCCCACAGTCCAAAAACATGGATCAAGGTCAACTGAATTCTCCAAATTGCCCCATATAGAGTGTTTTTGTTTGAGTGAGTGTGTTTCCAGTCATAGATTGGCATCCTGTCCTTGGTGTATCTGCCCAGTGCCCGAGACGTTCTCCCCTGGATGGGCATGGAAAAACCCCCCTCCCTCCTTGCGACCCTAGTAGAGGATAAAACGGAAGATGATGGATGGAGGGAATTCTTCTCCACAAAAGTGCAATAATAATTCTGTGATTAAAAACTGAGGGTGGCATGGTGGCTTGGTGGTTGGCATGTTCTCCTCTCAGCGCTAGGGATTCCCGGTTCGAATCTTAAACTGGGTGGAGTTTCCATGTTCTCCCCATGTCCGTGTGGGTTTCCTCTGGGTTCTCCGGTTTCCTCCCACAGTCCAAAAACATAGATCAAGGTCAATTAAATTCTTCAAATTGCTCCATATAGAGTGTGTGTGTGTGTGTGAGTGAGTGTGTACCCTGTTATAGATTGGCGCCCTGTCCTGGGTGTATCTGCTCAGCGCCCGAGACATTGTCCCCTGGATGGGCATGAGGAACCCCCCTGTGACCCTAGTAGAGGAAAAAGCGGATGATAATGGATGGATGGATGGAGCCCCTAACGCCTCAGTATAAAAGCTCTGTTTTCATTGAATGCAGCGATTTAGTGAATGTAACAAAACCGTTGATTTTTATCAACTTCTTTCAATAACATGTAGCAATAGAGCGGAAAACGCTGCACTGACTGCTTCATGAGGTTCCACACAAAGCAAAGCTGATTACCTCAAGGCATTACATCCACCTCCCATTGAGAGTTGGACAACATCCATGTTTAATACACAAAACACAAGAGAAATAGAACTTTCCATCAGCTGATTTATAAAGAATTATTATATAATATAGTTACAGAGCATTATGTGGCTTAGTGATTAGCATGTTCTCCTCTCAGCACCGGGGATCCAGGTTTAAATCCTAGTCTGGGATGTCGTCCAGCGATTGATTGATGCCCTGTATTGGGTGCACCCGAAACGTTCTCCCCTGGATGGGCATGGGGAACCCTTCCACGACCCTAATAGAGAATAAAGCGGAAGATAATGGAAGGATGAAAATGTGACAATTTATGTATTGCAGCATGGTGGTGTAGTGGTAAGCATGTTCTCCTCTCAGTTCTGGGAATCCAGGTTGGGCAGGACACCAATCTATCACTCTATCACTGGGCACACACTCACTCACACAGACAGACACACTCGATATGGGGCAATTTGGAGAACGCAATTGACCATAAATCCATGTTTTTGGACTGTGGGAGGAAACCGGAGAACCCGGAGGAACCCTACACAGACATGATGAGAATCTGGAAACCCTATCCAGATCGGAATTCCAACCTGGATCCCCAGAACTGAGAGGAGAACATGCTAACAACACATTTATAATATCACATTTTATATAATAGATTTAATCTCAGGGTGGCACGGTGGCTTAGTGATTAGGATGTTCTCCTCTCAGCACTAGGGATTCCCGGTTCGAATCCCAATCAGGGTGGAGTTTCCATGTTCTCTCCGTGTCCGTGTGGGTTTCCTCCGGGTTCTCCGGCTTCCTCCCACAGTTGAATTTTCCAAATTGCCCCATATAGAGTGTGTGTGTGTGAGTGAGTGTGTATCCAGTGATAGATTGGCGCCCTGTCCTGGGTGTTTCTGCCCAGTGCCCGAAATGTTCTCCCCTGGATGGGCATGGGGAACCCCCCCACCCCCGCGACCCTAGTAGAGGATAAAGTGGAGGTTAATGGATGGATAGATGGATGGATTTATCCTCATTCATTCATTCTTCCATTGTCTTCCTCTGAATCTTCTACTTCTAAACGTCAGGCCTCTATTCAAAACCCACTCCTGGCTTTTCACTTAATCAGAGCTCACATCCAGGCGTCAGAGCGCAGAACACATCTATCCATCCGTTATCCTCTGCTTCATCCTCTATTAGGGTAGTGTGGGAATTCCCCATGTCAATCCAGGGGAGAACGTTTCAGGCGCTGGGCAGATACACCCTGGACAGGACACCAATCTATCGCTGGAAACACACTCACTCACACACACACACTTTATATGGGGCAATTTGGAGAACTCAATTGACCTTGATCCATGTTTTTGGACTATGGGAGGAAACTGGATAACCTGGAGGAAACCCACGCGGACACGGGGAGAAGATGGAAACTCCACCCAGATGGGGATTTGAACCGGGAATCCCTAGCGCTGAGAGAACATGCTAACCACTAAGCCAGCGTGCCGTCCCAGAGCGCAGAACGTCAGCATTATTTTCATTTCTTTATTCGGCGAGTACAAAAGCCATCAGCGGAATCACTCCCAGTCACTCCGCCCGAGGGCAAGCCGATCATTTTGGGTTCCGAAAGGTGAGAGTAACTCCAGTGGCTGCTTATGTACTCTGTGCTTTTAAAGCCTCGCCGTCCACAGCAGTGACAAACCGAGAGAGCGCCGCTGAGATTAATGATGTATGCGAGAGCAGCAGGAGCGCGAGAGCTGAGCACAGGAATGGAAATGCGAAAAAGAGTTAAAGCAGAAGAAATCCGGAACTTACTGATGATATGAATTCCTTTAAACTGATATATTTAATACAAGTCCCTTTTTTTGGCCAGGGCTTATGATGACACACTGACAAACACCGACATACACAGGACATAGACAGGGGCAATTTAGCAGAATTTTGAGAAGCTAATTCACCTTAAATCCCACCAAGTAGTAAGGCTTAAGTGCACGCACATACTATATAAAGACAATTTAGATTTATATAGGGGCAATTTAGCAGCCAATTTTGCCTGAATCCATGTTTTTGGACTGTGGGAGGAAAGCGGAGACCCCAGAGGAAAATGTGTGTTTTACTTTTTATTATGTTATGTGTGTATATATATATTCACTCACCGGCCACTTTATTAGGTACACCTGTCCAACTGCTCGTTAACACTTAATTTCTAATCGGCCAATCACATGGCGGCAACTCAGTGCATTTAGGCATGTAGACATGGTCAAGACAATCTCCTGCAGTTCAAACCGAGCATCAGTATGGGGAAGAAAGGTGATTTGAGTGCCTTTGAACGTGGCATGATTGTTGGTGCCAGAAGGGCTGGTCTGAGTATTTCAGAAACTGCTGATCTACTGGGATTTTCACGCACAACCATCTCTAGGGTTTACAGAGAATGGTCCGAAAAAGAAAAAACATCCAGTGAGCGGCAGTTCTATGGGCGGAAATGCCTTGTTGATGCCAGAGGTCAGAGGAGAATGGCCAGACTGGTTCGAGCTGATAGAAAGGCAACAGTGACTCAAATAGCCACCTGTTACAACCAAGGTAGGCAGAAGAGCATCTCTGAACGCACAGTTCGTCGAACTTTGAGGCAGATGGGCTACAGCAGCAGAAGACCACACCGGGTGCCACTCCTTTCAGCTAAGAACAGGAAACTGAGGCTACAATTTGCACAAGCTCATCGAAATTGGACATAGAAGATTGGAAAAACGTTGCCTGGTCTGATGAGTCTCGATTTCTGCTGCGACATTCGGATGGTAGGGTCAGAATTTGGCGTCAACAACATGAAAGCATGGA